>CAJHNH020002335.1:1108272-1216030 GCA_905116865.2 Candidula unifasciata | reverse complement strand
GCTGTCATTTCGTCTTTATTTAATAATTGTTTTGTTCTTTAAAGCGAATGCAACATAAGCAGCTTATCAAGAGAAGAAGAATAGACAATCTGAAAGATGCCGCTAATACAGTGTCGCTGGCAGAAGGTAAGCCGGACTTAAAGAGTGGGTCAAGTTAACAGAGTGCAGACTATAATTTAGCCTTAAAGTTCGAAAAGCTAAAAACTATAAAAAGTGACCATAAAAAGAGCGACCAGCAGTGAACATGCCAGTAAACGGAGAGATAATCGAGCAAGTACCAAGTGTCTGTCGGCTCCGTGGCTAAGTCGATGCGAACGTTTCGTAATGCCGTGGTGCCGGGATCGATCCCAGCTGCGGGCCATGCCCCTTGCGTTGGTTTCGACAGTGGTATCAGGGTGCCGACCGTCCAGGAACAATTGCAAACTACTGGACGTAAATTTGTCTAGAGAAACCACACAACAGCCAACGGCTGCTGGGGTTGGCTTTGCAACGTCCTGTAAAGGATACGCAACTAACCTAACCAAGTGTCTCCTATCGTTGACACGCAAGAGAAGATTATGGCACCAGAGAAACAGAATCATAAGGATAATAGGAATGGCTAAAACTATCTGTAATAAGATAATAAGAGACAGGCAACACATGGAAAATTAGAACTGTCAAATGTTATGTATGCTCAACCCTGCCAAAAGTTTCAGGTTTCGTCTCCTGGTCATCGGATAAGCGTTGCACCCTCCAGAATGATAATATCTGGCTATTGGTGTGATCTGTTTTCGCCATCAAGGACTGCCGCCTCTTTATGCGCTTACTTTGGTTCACCCTTAGGCAGCTTGTGACTATGGGATACATACAAACCAGGACCGAGAAGTCGACTAGTGAAAGGCTAGCAAACACAATATGTTTAGATACGGCTTTGTGAGGTAAATGCGTGGTTATTCAAAAAGATCAAAACACTTACATTATATATTAATAATATACATTCCAGAAAAAGGGAAAGGTCTACAGTTTGCAAGCTTACAGTAGAGGTTAAAGATGTTTAATATGGCCGCCGTCGAAGTTAATACAACGTACAACCCCTGTAACATAGACTAGCCCGTGTGACAGGTGAGCAAGCATGAATGAAAGGTCGACCAGTGTGTATTTGGGTCGGAAAACCTACTAAGAACCAGTTGCTTAACGCGTTAAAACTTACCTGCGGTCGCTAGGGGTGGGGCGAGTACCCAACCTGGAAACCACGGCCGCTGATGCTCATTCCGAATCAGTAAAGTATCGCAGAATGAATGTCCTAATCGTTCTAGATACACAGAGGCAGTACACATGCCGCATTCTCCCTCTCGTGCGTCTTCTATTCAGGACGCGCAGTGAACATACACAGCCTCTCAATATAAATTCAATTGCTCACAGAATCAATACGAAATTATGCTCAAATAATAAATTTGATAAAAGACCTGAAACTTTTGAAAGACTTCTAAGTGGGAGCACTCAGTTCAGAATGTATACTTCCAATCTGTGTGTATAGGGAAAATAATTCTAAGAAACGAATCAAAGTAAAAACTGTAGTAATATAAGAATAAACAGAAAAGAATGCAAGTAGATGGCACTTCCTTATTTCTTTTCTTTTTTTTTCTTCTCTACCTTCTTTCATTGCGCCTCGTCCTTCATGATAATCATCAACAGCATCATTATCTTTTGTTCTTCTTTCTTTCTTTCTTTTTTCTTTCTTTCTTTCTTTAGTTCTTTCTTTCTTTATTTCTCTTCTTCTTCTTTCTCCTCCTTCTCTTCTTTTTCTTCTTTTTCTTCTTCTTCTTCTTCTTCCTCTTCTTCTTCTTCTTCTTCTTCTTCTTCTTCTTCTTCTTCTTCTTCTTCTTCTTCTTCTTCTTCTTCTTCTTCTTTTTCTTCTTCTTCTTCTTCTACTACTACAACTACTACTTCTTCTTCTTCTTCTTCTTCTTCTTCTTCTTCTTCTTTTCCTTTTCCTCCAACTCGTCTTCTTCTTTTTTCTTCTTCTTCTTCTTCTTCTTCTTCTTCTTCTTCTTCTTCTTCTTCTTCTTCTTCTTCTTCTTCTTCTTCTTCTTCTTCTTCTTCTTCTTCTTCTTCTTCTTCTTCTTTTTTTTTTTCTGTTCCTTCTTTCTCTTCTTCTTCTTCTTCTCCTCCTTTTCTTCTTCAACTTCTTCTTCTTCTTCTCTTTCTTCTTCTTCTTTCTTCTTCTTCTTCTTCTTCTCCTCCTGTTCTTCTTCTTCTCTTATTATTATTATTATTATTATTATTAATATTATTATTATTATTATTATTCTGTTTATCCTCCAGATGACCATATTCCCACAAATACTAAATCAGCTCATTCAGTATCATCAATTTTTTTTCATAGTCTAATAATCTCTTCTTAATCTGTTTTCTAATTCAATGAGATAACTTGGCATAACTTTCGACAGATGCTCGTCACACAAGA
This sequence comes from Candidula unifasciata, assembly GCA_905116865.2. Classification (NCBI taxonomy): domain Eukaryota; kingdom Metazoa; phylum Mollusca; class Gastropoda; order Stylommatophora; family Geomitridae; genus Candidula; species Candidula unifasciata. Next base: position 1,213,584 of record CAJHNH020002335.1, on the reverse strand, counting down.
ATACAATGAGATACTTTGGCATAACTTTCGACAGATGCTCGTCATACATGAATACAATGAGATAACTTGGCATACCTTTCGACAGATGCTCGTCATACAAGAATACAATGAGATACCTTGGCATACCTTTCGACAAATGCTGGTCATCCATGAATACAATGAGATACCGTGGCATACCTTTCGACAAATGCTCGTCATACAAGAATACAATGAGATAACTTGGCATAACTTTCGACAGATGCTCGTTATACATGAATACAATGAGATACCTTTGCATAACTTTCGACAGATGCTTGTCATACAAGAATACAATAACTTGGCATAACTTTCGACAAATGCTCGTCATACAAGAATACAATGAGATAACTTGGCATACCTTTCGACAAATGCTCGTCATACAAGAATACAATGAGATAACTTGGCATAACTTTCGACAAATGCTCGTCATACAAGAATACAATAAGATAACTTGGCATAACTTTCGACAGATGCTCGTCATACAAGAATACAATGAGATACCTTGGCATAACTTTCTACAAATGCTGGTCATCCATGAATACAATGAGATACCTTGGCATAACTTTCGACAAATGCTCCTCACACAAGAATACAATGAGATACCTTGGCATGACTTTCGACAAATGCTCGTCATACAAGATTACAAAGAGATATCTTGGCATAACTTTCGACAGATGCTCTCATACAAGAATACGATGAGATACCTTGGCATAACTTTCTACAAATGCTCGTCATACATGAATACAATGAGATACCTTGGCATAACTTTCGACAGTTGCTCGTCACACAGTGCTTGGCTTGTGTGGTTTGGACTAATGATTGGGTGAAGCATAAACAGGTGGGTACGAGCTCTGTCCTGACTGGATATTTCATATTCTTGGCCAGGATGCTCGTCCCTAGTGTAGAAGTGTGGATCTGGTCCTTATATAGGAGCATCTTCGGGGCGCCAAACTGTGCCATAAAGAACTGTGTGTGGTTGATAAAAGTTAAATTCTTATGCTTACAAAAGTTCTCCAGCACGTTATTGTTTCTTTCAGCCACCGGTAAGAGAATAGAAGAACAAAGTATAGTAGATGAAGGATATATATACGACACAATGAATCCAGTAGCGACCGCAGCTGGAAATCTGTGACAGACAGACAGACAGACAGACAGACAGACAGACAGACAGACAGACAGACAGACGGACGGACGGACGGACGGACGGACGGACGGACGGGCGGGCGGGCGGGCGGGCGGGCGGGAGGACGGACGGACGGACGGACGGACGGACGGACGGACGGACGGACGGACGGACGGACGGACGGACGGACGGACGGACGGACGGACGGACGGACGACGGACGGACGGACGGACGGACGGACGGACGGACGGACGGACGGACGGACGGACGGACGGACGGACGGACGGACGGACGGACGGACGGACGGACGGACGGACGGACAGACAGACAGACAGACAGACAGGACAGACAGACAGACAGACAGACAGACAGACAGACAGACAGACAGACAGACAGACAGACAGACAGACAGACAGACAGACAGACAGACAGACAGACAGACAGACAGACAGACAGACAGACAGACAGACAGACAGACAGACAGACAGACAGACAGACAGACAGACAGACAGACAGACAGACAGACAGACAGACAGACAGACAGACAGACAGACAGACAGACAGACAGACAGACAGACAGACAGATAGATAGATAGATAGATAGATAGATAGATAGATAGATAGATAGATAGATAGATAGATAGATAGATAGATAGATAGATAGATAGATAGATAGATAGATAGATAGATAGATAGATAGATAGATAGATAGATAGATAGATAGATAGATAGATAGATAGATAGATAGATAGATAGATAGATAGATAGATAGATAGATAGATAGATAGATAGATAGATAGATAGATAGATAGATAGATAGACCGACACACATTCAGACATACAGAAAGACCAATAGATAGATATATAGACACACAGGCAAACGGACAGACAGACAGACTTATACAATGTTTAACCAATTATAAGTTTTGCAACTTTACTAAACACTGCCTCGGCTAACTACGATAATTCAGTCCAAAATCATCATTTCCTTAGTCGAAATCTTCGTTAACGAAAGCGTGATTGGTGCAAAAATTCAGCTTACAACGCAGCTGCCCATATTAGAATGTAGACGGCACATCCACTAAAGTATATGTTAGCCGAATCAAAATTCGTTAACCGAGACCTAAAGATGACGAAAAATTATCTTCGCTAGCCGATAAATTTTTTAGCTGGGTCCTTCATTAGCCAGTATTGTTACATGGCCAACCTATTTGATTCGTTTTCTACCTATAATGTTTAGTATTGGTTCTGCACCGACTCTTATCCTGATATCGTCGTTTCTAAGGCGAAGTTTTATCGTTACACCTAGCAAAGTACGTAAACATGTCATTTCTGTCGTGTCTATTTTTCTTTTATCTTCCGAAGACAGTGTCCGTATTTGACATTGATAGCATATACGAAATTTGCGGCCTTTAAATACATATACGATATTTTTCGGCCATGTTATGAGAAGAGGGAAAATAGAACATGTTGTGACCACTGGAAAGATCTATGGAAGGAGGGATAGAGGAAGACAACGAGAGAAGATGCTTGACAGTCTTGTTGCATGGCATGGAGGTGTGCCGGCACACAAACTGATACATGCTGCAGGAGATCGCAGATTATGGAGAGGCATGATCGTCCACGCCAGTCGGCAAGGCACCTGATGATGATGACGGTAGGAATGCGTTGCATGAAATTTTTAAAAATAATAACCTGTTTAAATATTTTGATACTAATTTATTCAGACACGAAGGGATGCATACAAGTTATATGTGGTAGATGAAGCTGCTCAAACTTATACCCTTTAGCCTCTAGACACTTTTTATAACCAGAATACAACATATAGCTACCGCAATTCGATCTAAATATGGCAGAATATGTCACGTAATGATTTCGTTTTATAAACAAGTAGTCTATATGAAAATCGTTAGGCATTTTTCTGTTGGGTGACTATTTTGTATACATTTACTAATACTGTTGTGTTTCAAAAACCATATGGTTAGAATATAAACAGTAATGACGACAGCTAACTACGACCGAAACCCTGTGTCCAATATCTCATGCATAATGTAAAGATTACATCTTGACAAGTACTCACCTTTGACCTTCTGACAGACGCCTCCCATTCTACTGCTATTCCCATCAGGCCAGTGTTAAGTCTTACTGTTTCGTTCCTTAGAACTGCACGACTCAAGCGGAGACTATCACCACAATGTTCGCCAGACCCGAAGCGAGCAGTAGAGTCTGGCCTCCCAAAAACGCCAGAGAGGCTCGCGCAGGCGTGAAACAACTCGCTTCCTATGTGTGCTGTCAGCACGATTCCTCGCTCCAATATCCCTTAATTTGGTTGTCGAGTGATTATCTCAGCTGCCTTGGTGCATTTGTCAACTGCACTCTCATTAGACTGGCTATGGCAATGCCGAGATTAAACAACATAAAGAGCCTGTGGTACAAACACCAGCTAGCGGATCAGAGGAGGAATTGTTGGGAACATCAGTGGCAACGGAATGGCTCTATAGCATTGAGGAGAGTAAACAGCACAAAGAGCCGATGGCGCAACAGGAGCTGTTAAATTAAAGTAGGAATTCTGAGATCATGCATCGTTTCAGATGAAACATAGACTGGGTGTGGCAATGCAGGGGTTAAATAGCATGAAGAGCCTGTGGTAGAATACAAGCTAACATATAAAAGGAAGAATTTTGGAAGTCTGTGTCGTTTTGGTGGAAACATAATGATTCTTCTTCTGCTTTTTCTTCTTCGCGTTCACCGGCTGTTTAAAAAAATGTTGGTTCTTCGTCCATCTTCAGACTTTAGTCTTTTTTCCAGAACTTGGGTGTTGAGTGCATATCCGTTTCACAGATCTGGCTTATTTGTATGCAGACTCTAAATTGCTTGCCTCTCAAACACTACAAGAGATCTGCCACGTAACAGCAACTAACACAGTACATACGTTTGGGAGTGTACATTGTAGGAACAGAAGGAGAGGTCAGTGATTTGACAACAGCTTCATTTCTTTCCTAATAGTCGAGCCCAACTTTAAAACTGTGTAATTCAGAAACCGTTAACTGTGAGTAGTAGACATTTGCTATGCAACCTGTTAATAATCATATCCTTGCAGGGAAAGAATTAAAATAAGCAAATTTTTTTTTTAATTTGGCAGCATTTAAAAAAAATAAAAACAGACACACCTATTCGAAGCATACAGTTAGCGTGAATGTTTACAACAACTGAGTGACCTGAACTTTGCAATACTGTACTTCACACTGCATTCGTTTTGGATTTAATCCGTGCCCCAAATCAAGAAGAACTTTTTTTTATAGTGAGATGGCTACGTCATGTATTGTAAAGTCATTGACATAATTTTAACTCAGTTCATAAACGTTTCACAGTTTTTAATTTACGTGGTCTAGGAGAATATTTGTCATAAATCTTAACGTGAAATTCGTTAGACTTCAAAACATAGCAGTGAAAATGTGTCAATATTTTGTCCACTTTTTGAAAAATACAGAGGCACGATAAAATCAAAGTGCATACTTTAGTAATTGTTTTTGTGTCTACGGATTTACCTTTGGTTCATAAAAACAAAGATATAGTCTATTACTGTATTTGTGAGGAGTACACAAATTATTTTTCCGACAAAGATCACAGAAGACACGTTAGGAACACAGCAGCACACATCTGTCCCATCCACACAACACGGTCTATGGCATTTTGTACCCATGAGTCCGCCTCAATAACTATATCATTCATGTCCCGCTTGCACACATCTTCATATCGCAGTCGAGGTCGGCCTCGACATCTTCTACTTTTCTTCAGTTGAGCATAAAGGATGTCCTTAAGGACTCTGCAATGCTCCCATTCTCCAGGTGTGACCCAGCCAGCAGTGCCTTCGCAGACTGGAGAACATCATGCCAAACGAATAACGCGAAATATAATAATTAAATGACTTGGTTGTGTAAGTCGGCGTCTGTGGCTTAAGCGTTGCAAACGCGCTTCGTAATGCCGAGGTGCCGGGTTCGATCCTTGCTGCGGACGATTTGTCTTGCGCTGATTTCGAAAGTGGTACCGAGAGCTGACCGTCCAGTAAGGAAAGGCAAACTACTGATCGTAAAATGTGCCTATAAAAACCACAACAGCCAATAAATGCTAGGGTTGGTTCTGCAACGTCCTGTAAAGGAAACGCAACTTGTGGTTGTATAAACTAATGTTATTGCTAAATGTAACCTAAATGTTTCAAGACTGACTAAGATACAGTGTAAGATACAGTATAAATAACACGACAGACATCAAGAACAGGCAATCGTCATTAATTTTTTTATTTTAATTAAACAGCATTCGATCACACTGTGACAATTGGAAAGATTTGTGGAAATTGTGACAGTTCGGCTGAGTTGGACTAAGAAACGATATCACATTACTTGGGACATTCCCATAAGCGCATCGTCGCCTTATTTAGCAGTCAGTGGAGTTACAGTTGTTACAGTTTCGATGGTGGCAGCAGCCGTCTGATAATACGTCCGTCTTGTCTGTTTCCTGATTGTCGAGTGTCATCCAGACCTCTGATCACCACCCCCTTGCCCTCCCCCCCCCCCCCTTCCCCCTAACCATTCTCTTCAGTTGGTTAATATCTATTTCTGCCTCCGCATCGTTCACTCCCTCACAAACAGATTTGATCATATCTAACTGGTCAGGCATCAATTTACCATAAATTGTTACAGAACCGGTCGATGTTCGTTTCCCAATACACTTTCTTTCCGTGGAAAAAATATCTAAAGGACTCCAACTACATGTGACCTAAGAAGTGACGATTGCCCTGATGAACAGAGTAGACCCGTCTCTGCCTTTTCCAGCATCCTTATATAACATCTCACTTCTCAAGCCTCAGTTTACTACCAAACGATACTCTGCTTCTTCTTTCTTATTTTGCATTCACCTGCTGTTAAAACTCCGGCGGAAAGTTTTAGCTGTTCATCTACTTCCGGAATTAGTCTTGTTCCAGAACTTGATTGTCAAGGTGCACACATGTTTTACAGATCTAGCTTATTTTGATGCAGACTGTTGGTTGATTGTCTCTCGGGCATTTGCACTCCGAGTTCGAAGGAAATCTCTTAATAATCGACTCTTTCGAAATGCTTGAGCTTATTCAGGAGACAGAACATCTTGTTTTTTTTTCCATAAGTAGGTCCCGGAACCCAAAGGGGAATCAATTTATCGTTAACATGTCCCAGAAAGATGACAAGAAAAGAATGAAATCAAGATGACAGACATCACAAGATGTCATCTTTCTTCTTCTGCCTTTCTATCCCATAATGAAGCATAGATCCACAGCCAACTGATGCTAAGTTGTCCTATTCCTCGCTATCGCATGCACCTTTCCCTATATTCTCGCCATCATTTTTAATGCACTCTCTAGCTCCCATCTACATGGTTTTTTTTTTTTTTTCTCTTTCTTTCTTTCTTTATTTATTTATTTCTATGCTCCTGTGAGTTCCAGTGCTCAGACATTATACTTATTTTGTTATCAGATTTGCTCAACATGTCTTCTATCCAGCTCTAAGGTCGCAAGATGTAGGGAAGCATAATCGCTTACCGCAAATAGGAACAACACTTGATGATGACAACGCTAATTAGCGATAGAACATTGTGTGTGTGTATGTAACGTGCAGTTTGGCATTTGCGATGTTAAACATTCGTGTGTACGTCAGAGTTAATGACTCCTGGAATTTGGGACAAATCCAGATTGATACAAAAACGTGCTCCCAACTCAATCAAACATGCAAACAAAACCACTCTCACTCAATCTAAAACACAAATAAAAATCAAAGAAAAAACAAAACTGCAGGAGATATTAAACATTTGCCAGCGTGCTGGACGCTGATAAAATTAAATGTACATGTTTTTCTTTCTTACAGACCTCCACGGTGAGAAATTGTAGGGGAGGGAAAAGGTGTAATCAAAACACTTCAGATTTCTAATCAAGATGGATGAAGTTTAGCATAAATTGGGAGAAATATTTTTTCTGCATTAATTTCCTAAATAATCTCTTAAGGAAGTTGTGCAGAGCTCGAGTCACGAAATGTGAAAAGTGTAATTTATCAAACCTCACGAAACAAAACCAATTTTAGAAGACATTACAAATGTAAAAAGGCCATCTTTATCAGATGGTATTCTTCTGAAGACTACCAAACAGCTGCTACGTTTGTAATATGTCACTAATGATTGCAGTAACAAAAGGGTCACTGCAATAATTGTGTGTCTGGCAGGGAGATGTCATGGCAACTGTTGCTCGTCTCGGGAGTTTGTGGAAGATGTCATGACCACTGTTGCGCATCAGCTGAGATTTATTATGATGTAATGACAACTGTTGCGCTGTCGTCAAGTGAATCAACCAAACCCTGCACACTGGACAATTCGTGACGTTGGCACCCCTAGCGGGCAAGTCACATTTCAAATTTAGACCCGTCCGGTGTGTATATAGTCCCTCATATCTATTTATACCTCTGTCTGGTGGAATAGATATTTCCATAACCTCTAGTTGTTTTGAAAAGTCTACATTTTCAAACTTACAACCGTGGGATAGATATTTTATGGATTCATATTCAGAATTCGTGGAAGCCTTTTTACTCCTTGGCTTACTAATACGGGACTTCTTTCTAGAGACGCCAAGCGAGATAAGGCAGGGTCATTCTTTGCCTGACTTCCTAGGTGTAAAGAAGTATTTCACCTCTCTGATTAAATCTTGGCGCAGTCAAAATACCAGTTTAATCGTTGAAGGATTCCAAAGCTTAGGTAAGTTGATTATAGTTTACGAGTACCATGATATATGTCTCTGTAAAGTTAGCCGCTGCTGCAGGGATTAAAGATTCAGCTGTGAGACAGCACAGAACTAGGCGTTCTTGGTGTCCAGGCACTCATAGCTCCTGAAACCAAACCTTTACCTTCACAAGCTGATAGTTTGTGCCCTACCTGACCCAATATTATTGTAAATATTTCAATGTAGCAGGCTATCTTTCTCTAACTTGTAGAGATTAGGTCGACATTTATACCGGCAGATTTAACTGGGTCAAACTACAGCGTACAAGACGCTGTGACGTCAGAGGTTATTTTTAGCAGACACCTCAACACAGTGGCAGACTGTGGAGGTATAATAAATATGTGAGAGAGAGATGGGCTGTATATCTACAAGTTCAGAGGTGGGTGTGGAGAGTTGATGTTCTATGTTTGATAGAGTCTATCTGTCTCCACTCTGGTACTCATCTCCTGTCCTTGTTACTGACGGAGCGACAGAGATGATACATAGAGACTTATACTGTCTCATTATCCTGAGAGCTGTCCTCTGAATGATTACTGATGTGGATGTTAATAAACTGAGCTTGACATGTAACCCCTGAGATGACTGCTAATTTTGAGTTCCTTCTTGATACAGGATGATATCTCCTTGGAGGCCAGGCAGTGAATCGGCGGTCCACAAAACCACCACTAGGGAAGTCACCTATGTCTAAGTCAGTGGTGAGCATCAGATTGTAAGCCAAATTTTTGTCATCCATCAAATGAAATCCTCCAGTTGGTTTACAGACAACATTATGGGTGTTGTACCTTCACCATCATTTTATCTGGAAGCTTGTTTGTACCTCAAGTGTTTGACTTTGTGTCAGAGTATCCTCTCCAGGAGCTTGTTTGTACCTCAAGTTATTGACTTTTTGTCTGAGTATCCTCTCCATGAGCTTGTTTGTACCTCAAGTGATTGACCTTGTGTCTGAGTATCCTCTCCAGGAGCTTGGGTATACCTCCAGTGTTCGAGTGTCTAGTGTGGGACTGTCTTCAACGTAACAAAAGAGTGACTGAACATCCAGCAAGTCCAAGTAACCGTGGATTCAGATAAGTGTGGTCAATCTTTGGTTTATTGCCAGGCTTCACTGTTAATCATCCACATGATCATGATGATGATCTAGGCGGACTTCAAGAATCTTTAAGACAATCAGTCAATTGTGTTTTGAAGTTTTGGTCCTTCATATCACTCTGGATTCTTGAAGTTCTGTGCTCATTCTAATATAGTGTATGTGTTGCATTTATTATATGTTTGGAAGTTTTCATTACTGACTTGGGTGTCCCTGTTTCACTGTTCCAACTGTTTGGCTTTTATGTGTGTGTGATTATTAATCTTAATCTGTGTTAACACGGCTGTGATAGTATACTATCATAGCCTGGGTACTATCTTTTTATAGTAGTGGGGGCGTCCAGCCAAGTGCCGCCTAGGATTATTAGATATTCTGTAGTGCCATAACTTGAGTTGTCCTACTCCTGAAATAGGTTGAGTGTATATTGGCCACGGGATACCCTTTAGACCAATACGAGCCGACGCCTCAACATTATTCTATTTCAGAGTGCTATTGGTTTGTAAGGAGAAATCCTTAAATCAGGCACGCGACACGAGCGGTATGTGACATGCTCATCAGCTGAGATTTATACTTATGTAATGACAACTGTTGCGCATCAGCTGAGATTTATAATAAAGTAATGACAACTGTTACGCATCAGCTAGATTTATAATGAAGTAATGACAACTGTTACGCATCAGCTAGATTTATGATGATGTAATGACAACTGTTGCGCATCAGCTAGATTTATGATGATGTAATGACACTGTAGCACATCAGCTGAGATTTATGACGATATAATGACACCGTAGCTCATCAGCCGAGATTTATGACGATATAATGACACCGTAGCTCATCAGCCAAGATTTATGACGATATAATGACACTGTAGCTCATCAGCCGAGATTTATGATGATATAATGACACCGTAGCTCACCTGCCGAGATTTATGACGATATAATGACACCTTAGCTCATCAGCCGATATTTATGACGATGTAATGACACCGTAGCTCATCAGCCGAGATTTGTGACAATATAATGACACCGTAGCTCATCAGCCGAGATTTATGACGATATAATGACACCGTAGCTCACCTGCCGAGATTTATGACGATATAGTGACACCGTAGCTCACCTGCCGAGATTTATGACGATATAATGACACCGTAGCTCATCAGCCGAGATTTATGAGGATATAATGACACCGTAGCTCACCTGCCGAGATTTATGACGATATAGTGACACCGTAGCTCACCTGCCGAGATTTATGACGATATAATGACACCGTAGCTCATCAGCCGAGATTTATGACGATATAATGACACTAGCTCATCAGCCGAGATTTGTGACGATATAATGACACTAGCTCATCAGTCGAGATTTATAACAATATAATGACACCGTAGCTCATCAGCCGAGATTTATGACGATATAATGACACCGTAGCTCATTAGCCGAGATTTATGACGATATAATGACACACAAGAATAGACCCACTGCCTCTCCAACATGCGTGTCGTAACACTATTTAGGAGCTTACGTCGAGGTCAAGAGTATATCTGCTCGATAGGCAAAGAACAACCAACTGCACAAACAAAGGTCAGTGAACGGATGTTCACGTAAAACTCAGGCCCTAGCCAAACTGGACATTACTGCCTTTAGTATCCCACTTATGAGGGTGGGGGAGGGGGGGGGGTCTTTTGAGCCTGAGGATTTACGGCAGCATGGCTAGTGCTGTCGCCACGGACTGTGCAGGACATAATTTTTTTTTTTTTGGCTCCCTTACCGAGGATTTTAATTCTGGTCTTCCGTATCACAGCTCAACGTTCCAACCGTTCGGCCATCCGCTCCTCCAGGTCCTGGCACGAAGCCAAAATACAAATGGTCGAAACAATCAGGACTTTCCACCGGAGCTTTCAACCCGTGAACAAAGAAGACGAAGACGAATTTGTTACAGAATCGGGAATCTCCGCTCATTACATCAGTTTTCTCCATTGACACCTGCTTCCTACGTATCCTTTACTTCCGACTTTCAAAGCAAACATTCCTAATTATTTGACTTTTACGACATGCTTGTTAGGGGACAGTTGGTCTATTTTCCACCCCTCACAATGGGACCCTGGAACCCACACAGGGAGATGCAGATTCGAACCCAGGACCTTTGTGTCGGCAGGCTATTTATGACTTAGTAAGAGCAGATCTATCATTTAACACTCTTACACATTCTCTTCTTGGCCATTTCCTGTACAAATTAAATGCCTGTGAAATCGGTTAGGGAATACGCAAATACTTTGTCTTCTTCGTCGGCTCATGGAGACAGTTAATCTATAGATCTCCCTGGATATCCCCAGGGATCGCGATTTCGATTGTGCAGAATGTGGAAAGAAGTAAGACACGGGAAGGGGCGGTCGGGCTTTGACGTATGCTGCTGTCGTCTGACTGGAAATGCGCCGACTACGAATGCAAAGTCTGCTTTGCTGGGGATTTGACACAAACTGAACAAGACAATACAGATGTACGTCGAATGTCTAGTCTTCTTATTATTTTACTGATTCTACCACTAGCACCAACACCGCCGCCGCTGCTGCTGCTACCACTTCTGTTTCTGCCGCTGCTGCTACTACTGATACTACTAATGCTGCTATTACTTCTAGCGAAACTACTACACTACTACTACTACTACTACTACTACTACTACTACTACTACTACTACTACTACTACTACTACTACTACTACTACTACTACTACTACTACTACTACTACTACTACTATTGCAACTAGAACTACTACTACCGCAACTACTACTACTGCTACTACAACTACTACTACTATTGATGCTGCTGCTACTGCTGTACTACTACTAATCAGGGACAACGACACAAAGACAATATTGGGAGACCCAGAGAGAGATAGTCTTGTTTAATTGCTTAAAACTTATTATTAATAATTTTTATAAATAATCTTGTTATTATTATTATTAGATTAATAATGGTAAATAAATATAATATATTTCAAATAGGAGGATATTTATCAACGAAACATTAGAAAGAAAACTTTCTATATATGTTTGAAGACCATAAGAAAAAAAAGGTGGGGGGGGGGGCAGATTAGTCTACTCACAAATGTGGTTCGATCACTAAAAACATTTTTGGGGGAAGCCTTTTTCACGAAACCTAAGCCCTTAGGCCCTGACGCCCCTGGTACTAACACCACCACCACCACTACTAGAAATAGTAGTAGTAATAGTAGTAGCAGTATTAGTAGTAGTAGTAGTATAAGTAGTAGTATTAGTGGTAGTAATAGTAGTAGTGGTGTTGGTGGTACAGTAGTGCTGCTAATACTGCTTTTATTTTTATTATGCTCTTTTACTACATAATGGAACCATATGACGTCAGCTAGCTATCCCCAAATCGTTGTATACGTTGCCATGGCAGCCAACTGCCTCTATTTCCTCCTCTGTTTAATCCTCAGGGAAACATATGACAAAATAGGAATGACTAATACTTGTTTCTGTAAGATGCGAAAATCATGGACGACTAGAGAGTTATAAACACATTAAAATGACAATCGTCAATGTGCAATAAATAAATACATGTTATCGTAGATTAGGGAAATAACTCTCGCATGCTATATAGAGAGAGTTTAAACATGAATCCTGGGCAATTAATTAACAACCCAAACGATTTTTTGAGGTCTCGTAGATGTGGTTTTCCAGGAGAATTATTGTAAATCCTCAGACAATGAGACATGGTAACTTGAATGTTTTGAAAGAGTCGAGGGCTCGGAGATGTGGTTTTCCAGGAGAATTATTGTAAATCCTCAGACAATGAGACATGGTAACCTGGATGTTTTGAAAGAGTCGAGGGCTCGGAGATAACGTATTTCAAATATGAGAAAGAGACTACCATCATGTTTTGATTCACATTAAGAAAAGAAGAAAACTGGAACATGCTATGACCAACGGAAAGATCTGTGGAAAAAGAGACGAAGGAAGGCAACGTGAGACGATTCTTGACGGCATGTTGTCATGGCATGGAGGGGTATCAAGAGATGAACATATATATGTGTGTGTGTGTGTGTGTGTGTGTGTGTGTGTGTGTGTGTGTGTGTGTACCTGCTGGTAAAGATCGCACAGTGTGTGGACGGGCATGATTACCAGTGCCACTCGGCAAGGCACTTGATGATGATAATGAACAGTTGAGGAGTGTTTCAAGTTTAACTGCCTTTCTTTTAGTTGTTCTCAATGTTTTTACTTGACTCATCATCATGGCTACTGCCACATAACCTTCAGTATTAAACATTTTAGATAACCGCTTGAGTGACCATCATCAAAAGATTTCAGTGTTACATTTATCTGCAACATAATTTGAATTGGGTGCCGTCTCCACAATTAAGGTTGGCTACCGTGCACCCAGTTGGCTACAGCATAGTTTTGATCGATGTAAATGAAAAACAACTGCAAGAAATGATGGGTATAATTGTAACGTTAAGTGAAAACAGTGGTCTTCATTTGAACAGCAAAGGGGGGGGGGGGAGGAACAAAAGTAATGGCAATTACACAGAAAATTGACCCTTCAAAATGCAACATTAAAGTAAACAGGACAAACTTCAAGCAAGTTGATATGTTTAAGTGCTTGGTAGCCTGATAACATCAGATGGAAGATGTATTAAAGAAATTAAATGTAGAATAGCTCAAGCAAATGCAGAATTACAAAATGAAGAATATTTTATGTAATCTTTCTTTATCAATTAAAATGATAAAGAGATTTCTTAAAAACTATGTAACTTATCCCATTATGTATGGAAGTGAATCACGCACAGTCGGTAGATGAGTGAAAAATTATTTGGAAGCTGCGAAGATGTGGTTATATAGACGGATGATGTGACAGTTGAAAAGAGTAATAAGGATGTGTTGAAAGAAACTGAATCACGACAAGAACTGATTGCCCACATCACAAAGGGACCATCTGCATTCTTTGATCAGGTGATGAGAGGGGGAAAAACTGGAGTAAATCGTGACAGTAAGCAAGTGAGAGGGGAGAAGAGATAGAGGGAGACGGAGAGGAAAGATGCTGGACAGTTTGACATGGTTGCATGCAAGATCATCTGTGTCAGAATTGATTGAAAGTACACGAGACAGAAGCTTGTGGATAGACATGACTACCACCGACACGCAGCGTAGACTGCAGTGCATCCATTGGGAATGTTATGTCATGAGGCCCCGAACTGGCTCACTGTGCGACTGTTACCACTGTCCGAAAACTAAGAACGCCAGCGTTTGGACAGCCGATCCACTTCACCTTTAGTCCAACCCGCTCACTTCCTATATTTCCTGGTGTCCATTTTACGCTGAGCCAACATGGGAGCCTTGATTATTTTATTTAGTAAAACCTTCTTTATGCGGCTCCCCAATGTTGAATGTAAATATTACATAGCAATGCCTTTTCTTATTTTTCCTACTGCTTATGCTGCATAGCATCGTTAAAAGGTGTTAATTACTGCCTGATTTATCACCTACTTGTCATCCCTATGTGGGATGCCATTTTTAATTATTTTGAAGCCCCACTCTGGTTTTTGCCGGGTGCCCTAAATATGGCCAGGCCTGAAATATGGCCTAACGACTGAACGGAGTTTCTGGGACTTCTCCACGGGTGATCGTTATCCGCATGGTGACACTTGTATTTATCGCTTGTGTGATGACCTAGTGGAGTACAAATTACCTAACTCAAAGGTGTTCAAGGAAACTAGTTTGTCTGTTGCTGTTTGCGCGGCTTGTATTGGACGGCTGACTACTATGCCCGTTAACTCTTGCAGTATCCCAGGTACCAGGTATTTTTTTTTTAAAGTGAAGGTCCTTTTTCCCCGCCTTTAGGCGTATATGCCACAAAGCAGACCAATCTGCACAAGATGGGTGATGTGGTCAGCATCACGCCGGCCGCCTCTACTTCCCGGGACTGCACCCGGTACCCACTCAAGGCTGGGTCTACCTAGGAGTCAATGTAATTTTTGAAAAAAGTCCGGTTGTGCCAGGGAGCAAACCCACCACCTTCCGATCCTCAAGCGAGCATCTAGTCGCTCCGCCACGGCGACTCCCATCACGTATTTTATGATGTGCTAAAAATGCTATGGCTTCACAGATTTTTTAATATAAACTTATTTTGTATTTTTGCACCAGATTAAATAGAGAACAAATTTAAAGAGCAAAAACTCCGTAATCTTTTTTGAAAAAAAAAAAAAAAAAACAAAGAAACCGAAAAGTCTTCTCTTTTTTCTGACTCCAGTATCGACTAACAGAAATTCGTTTGCTTCGCAACCATTTAGGAACAAATATTTTGCATTTCTGCACCACATTGAATGTACAGTAATCTTTAAAAATAAAAAGTTGTGTAATCCTGTTTTACATCATCATCATGTAGCTGTAGCTTGGTGCAAAACAAAAAAGGCAACCTACAAATATTTTTGACAGCGATATAGAGAAGCTTGTGTGACCAGATGATTGTTGGAAAAGATAAAATGTTATGTATTAGTACTGCTATTGTTTGTCTATATATAATTTGTCTACATATAATTATCTGACCATCTTGTTTGTTATTGTCTAAAACAATGCTCTCACTTTCATTATTGTGATGTCTGATTGACAGTATCATCAGAACACCGATTTCTCTGAGCTAGCGAAGCAATCGTATCAAATATTTTCTGTCCATTATTTCATCTCTTTCAGCCATCTCTAGTCAAGATTGGAGAGAAAATAAATTACATACAACTGTTGATTTGTTTAAGAGAATCTGTACTATATAATTCAGCAAAGAATTCCCCCTCCCCCCCCCCACACACACACACACACACACACACACTTTTTTCTAAACAAAATACTTGCAAAGTAAAATTAAAGAACCCTTTTTCACGCTTTTAGGCGTACTGGGTATATAGGGCTAGACCTAAATTGTATAGGCAAAACGGCACTTGATAGGTGATGCGGTCAGCAGCACACTGGCTGCCTTTACTTCTCGGGACTTTTCCTGGTACCCAGTCAAGGTTGGGTCGACCTGGGAGCCCAGGTCATTTTTGAAAAAAAGTCCGGCCCTCATCAAGAACCGAACCCACGACATTCCGATCTGCAGGCGAGCGTCTAGTCGCTAGACCACAACGGCTCCCGATAAACAGAGTAGTGCAATGTTTAAACAATAACAACAACAACACAAAGGAACACATTGACCAATGTTATCGATCGGCCAGGATCAGTGCGTCTATGTTCCTATGGGTGATACTATCACAGATGCACCAAGCCAGCGGGGCAGCAGAAAAGGAGAAAAAGGGGGGGGGGGTCTGGAACCAGTTCCCAGTTCGCACAAACGACCCCCAACTGTTGGAAACCTAATGTCCTCTGTCACGAACTTGTCCTAGAAACAAATCAAAAGCGAGCAAACAGCACCGGAACAATCGAAATCAACACATTAAACCACGATTGTCGATTCCTAGATCGCCAGGCCACTCCTGTTGTATTGATTATTTAGGATATCATTATCTGCACGTCCTACTGGTTCTGGCATTCAAGCAGGTTGTAAATATTTGGCTGTTCTGAATATCTTTTGTGTTTAATTCACTCAGAATGTGTTCAGTGTTATGATGTGTTGTGCCAGGCGAGGTCATGAACTACTTATGCCGCTACGCGTATTGATGGGGGTGGTTGTGATCCAATGCATGCTAGCTGGCTTCTTTCTTCTTCTGCCTTTCAATCCCCCAATGGAGCATAGGCCCTCAACCAAGTCGCTCTATCCTTCGCCATTGCATGGAGCTCTCCCCATGTCCTCCCCATCTTTCTAACTTCATTCTCCCGCTCTCTTCTAGCTGAGAGGAGGTACGTCAACGATCCGGACTCCTTACGACTTTCTCCACACCGTGTCATACTTCTTCTATTTGAAGAGCCTCCCTCATCTTGGTTGGCTGGATTTTACTTGCTTCTCTTTTTGACTTATCCATGGTTGGTTGGTTTTTTTTGGCTATGGTTTTTACAGGATGAGGTAGCCAACCTCAAGCCCAACCCTACCCTTAGTCGCCTCTTACGACATGCCTGGTAGGGTGCAGTGTCACTATTCTTTGCTTCCCGTGAGGGTCCCAGTGACACACGGGCGACGCTAGCTGGCATTGGCTGTTTAATGTTGTCGAAGAAGAAGAAGAAGAGCTGATGGTGCAGTAACAGGTGGGAGTGATGTTGTAGTTAAAAGTGAGGTCCATGGTACGGATACAGGTGAAGCTAGTGTTGCAGCCGTAGCTATAGCTGGTGGTGCAGCCACAAGTGAAGCTAGTGGTGCAGCTAATGGCACAGCCGCAGGTAAAGCTAGTGGCACAGCCGCAGGTGAAGCTAGTGGTGCAGCTAATGACTCAGCTACAGGTGAAGCTAGTGGCACAGCCGTAGCTGTAGCTAGTGGTGCAGCCACAAGTGAAGCTAGTGGTGCAGCTAATGGCACAGCCGCAAGTGAAGCTAGGGGTGCAGCTAATGGCACAGCCGCAAGTGAAGCTAGTACCACAGCGGCAGGTGAAGCTAGCCAGTGGACAATTGCAGACACCTATGTCATCAATCCAGAGAACCAATCTTCAAGAGCTTTGTTGGGCTCTTGTGCATTTATTGTGTCATTACCTATGAGACCGGCAGCGGGCATCACAGTCTCCAAGAGCTTTGGTGGGCTCCTATGCAGTTCTTGTGTCCCCGTTTGTGACAGTCAGCTTGTACCAGATCAAGTCGAGGCCCAACTACTGATTGAGTCAACTACAGTCGAATCACCATGGACTGAGGGGAGCATTGACCTACGAACTGGGCTGTGATCTTTTGTTCACATTACATGCTCTCTTCCCACAGCACCTTATCAGTCCGATGATGAACTCATGTACTCTCATGGAACAATATCTGGCTGCTTCAATATCTGGGTTGTGTCATTGATTCCTGAACTCCATTAACTAAACATTCTTGAGAATCTATTCCTTATTATATGTATATATTGTACTGATTACATGCATACATTTTCATGGCTGACTTGGGTGTCCCTATTTCACCATTGTAACTGTCTAGCTTTGATGTTTGTGTGAGTAATAGGTGTTATCTGTGTTAACAAGGCTATGATAGTATACTATCATGACCTGGAGGCTTCCTTTTTATAGTAGTGGGGGTGTCCAGCCACGTGTGCCTAGGAATATTACTTATTTTGGAGTGCCAAAACTTGAGTTGCCCTACTCCTGAAATTAGTTGAGCGTATATTGGCCACGGGGCTTCCCTTAGTCCAATACGAGCCAACGACTCAACTTAATTATTTCAGAGTGCTGTTGGTTCTTAAGGAGAAATCCTTAAATCAGGCACGCGACAGGAGCGATATGTGACATGTCTGTCTGTCTGTCTGTCTGTATGTATGTCTGTATGTCTGTATGTCTACATGTCTGTCTGTCCGTCTATCTGTCTGTCCGTCCTCTGTCTGTGTTTGTCTGTCTGTCTTCTGCTGTCTGTCAATCTGTTTGTCTGTCTTTCAACTTGTTGATGTGGTATATAAAAAATAAATAAGATTAATAAGAGAGAGGGTGTATAACACAGAAGCAAAAGACCATTTGAAAAACAAAAATGTTTGTTTCAATGATAGATCGGCGATTTGAAAAGCTGAAATATACAATTACTGGCAGGATGTTTGAAATCAGAGACAGGGCAGATACTAATGGAAGAAGGGTGTTTTGATGTAGAGATAAAATTAATGTAGAACAGAATTATATTTATATGATTGAGAAAGAGCTTTCTTGGTGGCTGCATAGTTAAATAAGAAAAGTGGCAAAAATGAATTCTGTCAGCTGAATTACAAACATCTATCACTCTTAAATGTAAATGTATTTTAATGTTCACTTATTTCTTCGAATTAGTTAACTACGAGAGGCTTACAATGCAAACCTTTAAAGTGTGTTCGAAATTACAGACTGTTCACGAACGGGTCAGAAACACAGAAGTCAGAGAATTCCAGCAGTTCTGAAATTTCCTTCTCCACTTGTACACTTGCAACACTGACAGGCAGACAGTCGGATAGTATCATCCTGAATCTTCTTTCGCCAAAAAATTTCTATAGTAAGTTTACAGGTTTCAACCCTTTCACTGAGGAGCGGCTAGCCGAACCGTCAGAACACTGGGCTGGGGAATTTGTTTCTGTCGGGGGCAAAATAAAAACCTCACCTGCACAATGCGGCCTTAAATCCTTAGGCTCAACCCCCCCCCCCTCCCCCCTTTTCCCACTTTCCGCCTACACCACAAAAGTAATATCACAAAGGCAGTAATTGGCAGTTGGCAGTTCGCCCCTTTCCTGGTCAAAACACGTAAAGGTGCTGCGCTTTTGTGCGTGTCTAGTTTGTCCTTCTATCTTTCTACTTCTTTCTGTGAGTGTCGATTAATACATTGTATCATTGTTTATTATAGTTAATATTTATACGGCCCTAAGGCCCCCCCCCCCCCCTTTTCTGATTATTTATGCTCTTTTGTATCAGTCAAAAGTGGGACAATCCTTTGAACTGCCATTATTACGTCTTCGTCTACAACCCGATGGTACGTACTTGACATTCCTGACATCCCTAGCAACAAAACGGAAAGGCTACAAGACAATGCTATGTTTACTGTAACTGATATCAAACTTTTAAGGTTTTCATTTGAACACTGGTATTTAACTCCTATTGTGGTGTGCATCTAAAGAGATACGGCGAAGTTTGTCAAGCAATGAATTTTGCAGTCTATCGTTTGTGTTTTCTTTGTTCAAATTTACAAGGGGGAAACATCGCTTCCATAATCAAGTGAAGATCGACAGATCGATCAGTCTATTCCCTTCGGGTTACTACACGAATATTTACCCTTTCATCCTGAGATTTACAAATCTTAATCAAAGTGGCAGATCTTCGACACCTTCCTGTTCAACCTCCAAAAAAGTTAAAATTAAGATATCCGTAACGGCGTAAAGCAGCCAGGTGTCACTTGCATTCTTGAATGAATAAAGTTTAACCCCACCAGGACCGCACAACGAACGATAAACACCTGGTGACATAAAGTGTCCCCAATCGGATGAGGGTCATCAGAGAAAAGGTCCCAGAAACGCTGTTTAACCCATAGGTTAGGTTATACTAGGGTCCCTGGCAACAGCCAGTGTGGGGGGCTTTAAAATAGCAGAACACTGCGACCGACATAAATGCGCAGTCAATTATATACCTCCAATCTTATGCGGATAAGGGTTTTTGTTAACGTTTTTCCCGCGTCCTAATGTGGGAGGCAGTTTTTTTATTATTATTATTATTATTAATAATTATTTCAAATCATCACCTGGCTGTGGTTTGGGGCCCTAAATATAACTAAAGGTTGAAGGGGGTTTCTGGGATTTACGCCAGAGTTATTCTCATCCGAATGGTGGCACCTTGTGTGACCGGGTTTTTGTGCGGTCATGGTGGAGTTAGACGTCAGTCAATCAGCCGATGAGCACGTAAATTGCACACTATTTTATGGTATACAACTAGAGCTGTGAGATTCCTTACGTCCTTCTTAGGACGTTATTTTTTGTTATTTGAAGCCCCACTCTGGCTTTTGCCAGGGGCCGCAATATAGGCAGGTCATCATTATGGCCAAATGTCTGAACGCGGTTTCTGGGACCTCTCCACGGTGATCCTCATCCACATGGTGGCACTTTGTGTCATCGTGTGTTTATCGCTTGTGTGATGTCCTGGTGGGGTAAAAAAGCCAAGCCAAGCCATGGTATACAACTCTGATAAAAAAGTGAAGAATAAAACTTAACAATGGATTATTTCCCTTAATTTTACTTAGTATTGAAATGGTTCTTGTGGATGTTTCATAAAACCACGGAAAAACAAGAATATACACACTGCCTCCCTAATAAGCTTGTCGTGGGAGTTGAATAACTGGAGCTTCGTTCGAAGTAGGAGTGCATCTGCCTGAAAGGCAAAGAACCGACAATTTGCATACAAATCTGTAAAATGGATGTGCACGCAACACTCAGATTCATTAACAAGGCTAAGGTTCAGAGGTTGATGAACAACCAGAACTTTCCACCGAAGTTTACAGCCGGCGGTGAAAGCGAAGAAGAAAGAGAAGAGCGTCATCACTATTTGAGATTACATTCATTTGGAAACTCAAACAGCAATTTCAAAACAAACAAAAAATTAAATGAACAATCATAAACGTATTATAAGTCTGAAGTTTTGAAGTTGAACAACGGATCAACGTCATGGCACACGGGTATAACCCATAAGTGCTCCGTTCTTCTTCCAACTCAAGTCTGAGTCCGAAAAAGCTTAGCACAGTGCACAGGCTCTCTAGCAATAGCGATGATTCTGAAAAACTCCGGGTTTATTTTTAACTCCCAATTTTTTTTCCGTTAGGCTACTCTTTTCGATTTCCAACTGCCAAGGGATGTTTACGTGCGCAACAATGCCAGTCTGATCCGGGCATCCGATCTCACTACCTAGAGACCAGGAGGAATTGCTTGAAGTCCAGGTCCACGTGAAAAAATCCCGATCCTTACCGGGGACTGAACCCGGAACCTCTAGCACTCGGGGCGGACATGCCTCGAGACCACGCAGCCATTGCAAAAATGTCACAAAATACTTCGAAATGAAACTGACTCAGAAAGGTTTGAGTATCAAATAAACTGGAATGTTAAAGAGCGACAAAAAACATGAAAGAAAAACATCTGCCAGTTGTCTAGACAGACACTCCTATAATGGCTTTTGAAACTGAAACAAAATCGCAATTGACCAATGACGTCAAATGATAGATTTGCATCCACGACTGCATGGCGCTTATTTTCAGAAAACGGCCAATCAAATTTTGTGAAAAGGTCAACTCTATGCCAGAATTTAAAATATTTATGCAAAACTTCTCAAGCGTACCCAAATCATGGGGTGTGGTATCAAAAGTAGTTTTTCTCGACAACGATGAAATAGTACCACATTTGTACTAAAGTACCAACTTCGACAGCCCTGTGTGATTTTGTCAGCACGGTCAGGCGGGTCGAGTACTTGAGGCAGGCTCTGTACGCACACAGTGGATTAGGTTCACTGCAAAACTCCACTGTGCTTGGAGTTACTTCATCCCAGGGTACACGAGTGTTGCTGGTAATGAAAGAGCTAACGGACGGGCTGGCTCTGCCTTAGTTGCAGATGGTCGGCCTATGGATCGTAACATTATTAATGCCTTTAGAGCTATAGTTACCGTGCCAGAAATTGTACCTGTCACCTCCAGACGGCGTTTGTGCCTCGCCATGATTACAAGTGCACTAAGAACATGGTCAACTAGGCACCCCTAATAAAAGGTGTCTTATTGGCCATGTCTGTCGTACAACTTGAAATCCACAACTATGGAATACGGACAGAATTAATTTCAAACCATTTAAATGGCACCATAGGTTACAGAAATGTATATGCAATACATGAGACACTTATTAAAGGGTCAGGGCATTAGGAAGGTTGAGAACCATTGCCTTAGAGAGACCGCCCCTTCGGCGGTTTTTAGAAGTAGCGCCTCCACATGGTTACTGAGAAAAGGAGAATCGGGAGTAAAGATCGGCAGAGCCAGGCACAAAAGGCACACCCACGTAGGAGACTACATCAAACAATGACACGTTCTTTATATTTTTGCTGCAGAATATTTTCACACACGAGCTCACACACACGCACACGCAGACACATACCAAATAATTTAAGGCTGGGATTTTTTCATGTGGACTTCTAGTAATTTCCCTGGTTTCTAGGTAGTAAGTTCGGTCGCCTAATAGACGCCTATGTGTATTGTTGCGCACGTAAAAAAAATTCCCTTGGCGGTTGGAAATCGAAAAAAGTAGTCTAACGGCTGTGCCCGGGCAAAATTGTCAGTTAACAATCTAACCCAAAGTATTCCAGGATCCTGGCCTGTGCTACGGAGTTCGTGCACTGCACTGTGATTTTTCTGACTCAGGCTTGAGTTAGAAGTAAAACGAATCACTTAGTGGTTACTACCCGTGTGCCGTGATGTTGATGCGTTTTTCAAACCAAACTAAACCAAATACTTTAAGGTTTTCATTTGAAGCACCCTCTTATATATGTGTGTGAATGTCTTTATATGTGATTTTATGCAAGTATGTATATTTGTACGAAACGGTTACAGCTGTAATTGCGGGAAAATCTGAAATGTCAGCATAACGAGACCTAAGTTCAAGCCTTGTTTAATCAGCATGACGTAATCACGTGACAGACAGCTAACCGTACATCTCCCTGTGTGACAGGCCTTCCGGTGACAGAGATAAGACCCACTGAAGGTCAATCTAGGTCTAGAATTGTTCGTTATTTTGACACCTCACTCAGGGAGTGTTGCCGGGAGCCCTAAATTACCTATGGTTAAACAGGGTTCCTAGCACCTCTTAACGGGTAATCCTCGTCCGTATGCTGGCACTTTGTTTCAAATAGTGTTTATCGCTCACTGTAACGTCCTTGGGTGGGGGAGGGGGTAGACGTTTAGTCAATCTAGGTTCTTTAAAGCCAGTTAACCATGACAAAGCTCTTTCTGCAAAATAGGCTGAAAGTATGTGGTATTCTATGCTTGAAACTGTCCTCATGGCGCCTGATTTTTTATTTTTTTTTATGACCAGAACAAAACCGCCTAAGCGCAGGAGCCCGTATATAAACTATGTATATCAAGCGAGCACTTACATTGCATTCCTGTGAGTGGTTGTCGTAAGGGCCCCAGCACACTAAGTTTGCCCAGGGGCTCATAAGCTGTTAAAACGGCTCTGCTCCTGAGGACTTTCCCTAACGAATATATGGCGCGCTGCAATAAACCTCTATCAGTGGAAAACCTCCTAGTGGTAGCTAGCCCCAGAGAACTACAGGGAAGGATCAAACTCTCCTACATCACAAGAACAAAGGTGTGCTATGAGGTGTTTATCTTCTTCTTCTTTGCGTTCGCCAGCTGTAAACTGCAGCGGATAGTTCTGGTTGTTCATCCACCTCTGGAATTTAGACGTGTTCCAGTACCTGGATGTTGCGTGCACGTCCGCTTTACAGAACAGGCTTATTTGTATGCAGACTGTTGGTTCCTTGCCTCTCCATCAGATGCACTCCAACTTAGAAGGAAACCTTTAAAAAAGTCGACTTTTACGACATGCTTTTTGGGGGAGGAAGAGGGTCTATTTATGCCCCTCCCCCCCCCCCACCTCACCCCACAATGGGGTCCCGAAACCAACACGGGGAAGAGGTGTTAATATATAGTACGACAGAATAGGGATATACCTTGATTGGCACCTTTCCGTCCTTCCATGCGATAGTGTTTTATTGCGCAATGAGAAGGCATAGAACTCACAATCCATGGCGATGGCGAATGTGACTAGCAAGACCTGTCCACGTTAAAAAAAAAAGTCTTTCACAATTACAGCTTGGGATTTCATGACCGTTGTTGACTACATTTGTGTTCAGTCTGTCAGGGATATCCCAAACCCTCTTAATGTTCCTAAAGATAGGTACTAAGCATGATTATCACAATCATTCTAAACAGTACAGTCAAGATACATTGAATGTAACCAGCTATCACAATCATTCTAAACAGTACAGTCAAGATATATTGAATGTAACCAGCTATGACAATCATTCTAAACAGTACAGTCAAGATACACTGAATGTAACCAGCTATGACCATCATTATAAACAGTACAGTCGAGATACATTGAATGCAACCAGCTATGACCATCATTCTAAACAATACAGCCAAGATACACTGAATGTAACCAGCTATCACAATCATTCTAAACAGTACAATTAAAATATATTGATACCTAGCAATCACAATCATTCTAAACAGTACAGTTAAAATATATTGAATGTAACTAGCTATCACAATCATCCTAAACAGTACAATTAAGATATATTGAATGTAACCAGCTATCACAATCATTCAAAACAGTACAATTAAGATATATTGAATTTAACCAGCTATCACAAGCATTCTAAACAGTACAGTCAAGAAATATTGAATGTAACCAGCTAACACAATCATTCTAAACAGTACTGTCAAGATATATTGAATGTAACAAGCTATCACAATCATTCTAAGCAGTACAGTCAAGATATATTGAATGTAACCAGCTATCACAATCATTCTAAGCAGTACAGTCAAGATATATTGAATGTAACCAGCTATCACAATCATTCTAAGCAGTACAGTCAAGATATATTGAATGTAACCAGCTATCACAATCATTCTAAGCAGTACAGTCGAGATATATTGAATGTAACCAGTTACACTCCTTCACTCTGTTGCAATTAACTCATAATCTGTGCAATATTAAATAATCAAAAGTCACTGACAAACATAACAATCTTCTCCTTTTCTTAGCGTTCATTGGCTGTAAACTACGGCTGAAAGTGTTGGTTGCTCGTCCACTTCTTGACTTTTAGTCTTGTTCCAGAATTGAAATTTTGTGTGCACGCCGTTTTACAGATCTGGCTTATTTGTACGCAGACTGTTGATTTATCGCTTCTCTGGCAGATGCAGTGTGACTTTGAAGGAAACACTTCTAATTAGTCGCCTTTTACGACATGCTTGTTAGGGAGCAGCGGGTCTATTTGTTTTTCCTCTCTAAAATGGGGCCTCAGAACCCACTCAAGAAGCATAAGTATCAGATATCGAAAAAGAAAGACAAACTAAATATCCAAATTAAAATCCACGGGATATCATTCTTTAAATTGCTACTTTTTCATTTGCTCATTTGCCCGAGACATTTCGTTCATTAAATCTTTTATAACCGTTGTTATCATATTTCTTTCTACTCTATGTAGTTCCTATTTAATCGTTAAAACTGTTATAATTATTGTATCGAACCAATTGCCTAGATTAAAATACGTTAAGAAATGTAGTTAACTAATTTTATCAGCGGTCGCACGGGGGAGTTTCTTAGTACTTGGAGAGTTAACGCGACAAACAATTTATCTGTTTTTCCTGTACTGTCTGCAGTTGCAGAATTTCCTATAGTTGTCGCAGTGTACCCCAGCCCACTTGACAAACATTAAATGTACTTGGTTTCTGGTCCATTCAATCAAACGGGGATTTCCCGTCATTACAGCTATTGCACTGTTTCTCCAGCATAGGGCAAGTTCCCAAAGAACCAAAAGAATTCAGTAAGGCTTACAATACATCTGTCTATTTTTGTAAATTCCTTATAGAATATAAATTCACTGTCTCAGTCTATTCATTAGATATTGACTTACACGAAAGAACTTTTACGGACAGAACGTAAATGACTACATATTGAACGTATGAGTAGAGTAGTACGTGCAATTTCCTAAACTGCGGGCGGAAATCAGCAAACATGCATCTATCTTGTAAATTCCGGACAAAATATAACTTCGCCGTCTCAGCCTATTCTTCCAACAATAACTTACATAAAAGACGTAAAGAAACTTTCTTACAGAACGCAGATGACGTTTCTAAACAGAAGTCAGTAAGACCTACGTCAGTCTTTTTTGTACAGTTCTTATAAAATATAATTTCCCCATAGCAGCTTATTCTTCTGATAATAACTTGCACGAAAAAAAAAAGCAAATTTTTAGATCGAACGTAAATAACTACAGATTGAAAGTATAAATCTAACAAGCCATGTACCACTAATAATTACTTATTATTTATTGTTCGTGTCCGGCGGTTGCAATAAATTCGTTTTGCCAAAAAACCATGGTTCATATTTTGCCGCGGTTCCGGGCTCCAGCTGCAGTGGCGGCGGCTCTACGTCTGGTGGTGTTGGGGAAGACGAAAACCGTTCACAAGTTTAACGTCGCTGAACTTGGCAAGCGCCTGGAAGATCGAGGGGCAGGTTGGTTGCTCAAGCAGCAGTTGGTTTGTAAGACAGTAGATGCTGTCATGGCTGGGACCAGAAAGATCAACTTTGCAGACTTTGATGCGCTGGGTTTCGACATGGATTACACACTTGCGCGATATAAATTTGTGCCATTTTTCAATGTAAGTTTTGATAACTATTATTACTATTAATGTTATTGTTTGAACGGCAGTAATGTTCGACCTTTGTGTACTTATTTCGTAAATATTGAATCGTTGTTGTGTAATGTTTTGAAGCATTGGCATCATCCTGTGCCTTGCCATCGCAAATGTAGGGATCATCAGGTGTTCTTGTCTCAATCTCTGTGAGTGTGATGTTGGGTGTCAGTGTCGTCTTCACAATGATCGCTGGAGGCAGTGGATCTCCAGCAATATCTTTGTCTGTGTACACTGATCTCTGAGACGGCTGTTGTTAGACCATCTCTTGGTGTTATCCCCCACTTGTTTTATTGACTACATTTTGCTCGCCTGCAGCATGAGCTCAAATTTTAATTCCATTGTTGTGATGGGGTCTGCTACTGTTCTCACAAATTGATAATCTTGCAATTTTGATCGGACAAACATATTCCTGTGTGAGTTCTGTGGTACCACTTTGGGAGCAACAAAGAATAGACCCTCTGCGACTAGCATGTCATAAAAGACAAAATAATTAGGGTTAGGGGTGTACTGTATCCTTCAGAATCTGAGTGCATCTACCTAGCAGGTAGGAACCAGTGGTTTGCATACAAATAAGTCAAATCTGTTAAATGGATGTGCATGCAAAACTCAATTTCCGGAACAGGATCATGTCCAGAAGAGGGCTAACAGCCAGTGAATATGAAGAATGAGAAGAAGACAAACACAGATATCCAGTAACAACAATAAACAATCCAGTAAAACTTTTACTAAAAGATAACCCCTTCTACCCCCCCCCCTCCTTTTTCTTTATACACACACACCTGTCACTGTCTACCTCTTGCTTGCCTGCAATGTAATTCCCATGCCTCTCTATAGCACATTTTAACACTGTCAACTGGAAAGACAAAAAGGTGCCAACAACAGCACAAAACCAGACTTGACTATGCAAAAAGAAAGATAAAAAGGTTTCAACAACATTACAAACCAGACATTACCATGAAATGAGAGAGACAGGGAGAAAACAGTCTTGCACAAGATATCAACTCTCACATTTGTTAAGAGCTCAAATTTAAGTCCTTTTTTTTTCCAGATGGTATACGAAGGAGTGTGCAACTTTCTTGTAGAACACAGAAACTACAAGAGCTCTATCTTCCACGGCCTGCATGAGGACAAAGATCTCATGTAAGTTCTCAGGTTTATTTTGTTAACACACTTTTTTTAATCTACTATTATAATTAGAGAGCAGAATGGAGGAATAGACTGCTAGCCCTATGTGACATATATTGGCACAAGATGATGATGATCATGATTATATTATCATTATTATTATTGTAGTCCCCCTGTGTGGGTTCTAGGCCCCATTCCGGAGGGTAAAACATCTGTATCAGAAATGAAAGACAGTACACAAATGATTGCAGAAATATTTAGAGCCGAACGTATGTGCCACCCAAACAAGCATGTTGTACAAGCCGGCAAATTAGGGGTGCATCCTTTGAAGATGGATTACATCTGCCTGAGAGGCTAGGAACCAGCAGTCTGCATATAAATAATCCAGATCTGTAAAATGGATGTGCATGCAACACTCAGGTTTTGGAACAAGACTTAAAGTCTAGAACTGGACTAACAGCCAGAACTTACCACTAGAGTTTACAGCAAGTGAATGCTAAGAAGAAGAAGATTATTATATTTTGTGATGTCAAGTTCAGAATTAACACACACAAAACCATACACTTGGTCATCTTTGGGTTTTAAAAATTTTTTATGGTGCCTATCATAAATTTAGAAATAACTTTTAGTCCATTTTTTGCAAAACGAAAATATGGTGGCTCCTGAGAAAAACAGGCTGGCTCTTTAATGATTTTTAGTTTTGTGTACCCTTAGTAAGTTCTGAATGCAGTTTCATATTTCTAACATACCAGGGTTTAAAGTCAGCTATAGATGATTTGACATCAGACCACTTTGCTTTCATTGATCTCGACTGAGTAATTAGTAAAATCATTCAGAAAGCAGTGACGAATTAAGGACCCTTTTTCGTTCCTGTGTCGTATCTGGCATTAGATGTAAAACTCATTTGTATAAATCAGTACTTCATGGGTAATGAGTTCAGTGTCATGCTGGCCACCTTTACTTCCTAATACATTACCTATCACCCATTTTAGGATGGTCAGCCTGAGAGCCTAGGTTAATTTTGAAGAAATCTGCACTAGTATAACTACAAATAGCAAACTAATTCAGAGGTCCTCCTTCTTTGTCTTCTTCATGTTCCCCGGCTGTAAGCTGTGGCGGAAAGTTCTGGTTGTTCATCCACTTGTGGACAAACTTTCGTCATGTTCCAGAACTTGAAATTTGCATGTACATTCATTTGTACAGATCTAGCTTATTTGAATGCAGACTGTTGGTTACTTACTTCTTAAGCAGATGCATTCTTACTTTGAAGAAAAACCCACAATTCGTTGCCTTTTACAAAATGTTTGTTAGGAAGGCCGTGGATATATTCTTTCTTTTTTTTTTTTTTTTTTCTCTCTCCCAGAAATGATTCCCTGGAACATACAGGGAGCTGGGTGAAGTGGGGTGCCAGGAGGCAGGTCGACATAATTGATAATCCTGTCATAATAAGTTGCTAATTCTTCTACATCTACTTATCTTTTTTTTTGTGGGGGGTCATAATCAGTAGATATGGACGACTAAAAGCAACTAGGATAAAGACAGAATAAATAGAAATGAAGCAATGTAAACTTACATGGGATGTTGTGGACAAAAAAAGTTGTAGACTGGCTTGTTAGTGCCTTTTTTGGGTCAATGATGAGTATAAGGAATAAATAAGACTCTTGTATATGTAATGGGGGAACTATTGTTTCAAGCTGCTTATGAAAATACATGTTCTGATTTCAGCTACAAAGGCCTGATTGTAGATTTTGAGAAGGGCAATGTGTTGAAACTAGGTCATGATGGAATTATACTGAAGTAAGTCTGTAACAGTTTTTATTTTAATTTTTTAATTATTTTATTTAAACTGACAATACCACTAAAGATTGAATCTACACTTTGTCTTCTGAACTCTGAATGTTAAAAAAAGATTCTTAGAATACCAGGAACCAAGATGAGGGCACGTGCTGACATCCTTCATGGTCTGAATACTGTAACTAACTCACAGAGCATGTTGAGAAAGGTGGAGACATGTATGCTCCAGGCAGAGTGGGATGCATCACTTCAGAAGCACATATCAAACCCCATTTTTCATATGGGTTCCAGGGCCCAATGTGGGAGAAACAAGAATAGACCCACTGCCTCCCCAGCAATCTTGTCGTAACAGTCACTGAAATGTGAGCTTCCTTCAAAGTCAGAGAGCCGCTGTGTGAGAGGCAAGGAACTGGCAGTCTGCATACAAATAAGCCAGATCTGTCCCTGTCAACTTTCCTGTATAGGGTGTTGATATCCTGCACCAATTGTTGTGCTGGTCGACCACAGAATCTTCTTCCGGAAACCTCCCCCTCCTTAACTGTTTTCTCCAAACATTATGTGGTTTCTTATTCTTTGCATTCAACGGCTGTAAACTCTTGTGCCTTTTTTTCCCCCACCCTCCACACCCCATCAGTTATTCAGTTTTTTTTTTGTGTTTTTTTTTTATATTTTATTTAAATACCCAAATGTGAGAGATTTATGTTTTTTTTTTTGTTTGCCCTCTGCACTTCTGGGCTCAAGTCCTGTTCCAGAACATGAGTGTTGCATGTGCATCCGTTTGACAGATCTGACACATTTGTGTGCAGACTGTTGGTTTGCTTGCCTATCAAGCAGATGCACTCCAACTTTGAAGGAAGCTCCCAGTTAGTCGACTCTTACGACATGCTTTTGGGTAGACAGTGGGTCTATTCTTGTTTTCCCTATAACAGGGCCCTGGAACCCACACGGGATATCAAATCCCTAATTAGTCACCTTTTACGACATGCTTGGATACTTTAATTTTAGGTGACCCCATCTCATTTTTTAGGGGGCCGCATTTGCGCAGTCGATAGGAGACTGGCTTTAAATCCAGCTATGATCGCTGCAACCCACAGCCGGTGTTCAAAACTGGGCAGTTCCTGGGGTTCACCCAGCCTCTAGGTAATGGGTACCAGAGGTAACACTCTGGGGTAAATGGAGGAATGTTGCTGTAGCTACGAAGTTGCTTGCGGACGGTGACACAGGCCGACCGTTTCTTATCAACTGTCTGTACTGGTGGTAGAGCACTTATGATTCATAACCATGTGCAGTGACTCTGGTTCACATTTCCTGACTTTACTTTTACCCATCATATTTGCTTTAAGATTTGGTATGGAAATTCCCAGAACATCCCATAGTACAGGCGGGTTAGGGTTAGAGATAGTAGTAGTGGCCTAACCCTAACCCCCCTATAATATGGGAGTGTCCAAGACGAATCCCTGGGAATGAAATCTCGAAGCCGACAAGGTGAGGTCATCTAAAATTAAAGTACCCATGCTTGCTATGGGGCGGTAGGTCTCTACATTTTTCATTCAGGTAAATAACTGCCAAAACATCTTTATATTACAAACAATTTATATAGTATTATTTGTTTGTTCTATTGTTTGCTAATATAGAGCTGCCCATGGCACAAAAACACTATCACAGAAGGAGATTGAGACAGTGTACAGAGACAGAAAATTTGCAGACTACGAGACATTCAAACGAGGAATGAAGAGTGCTGATGGCAGTAAGTCATCTGTATATGTTTCTTCTTATAGTTCATACCGTGCGAAGTCATATCTCAGGGTAGCTGCAGGCAGTTAAGGGTCAGCGGCTGATAAGAGGGAGGTCATGGATGGCTCAGGCAGAAGACACAATCAGACAGGTTTGCATCCTTGAGAATATTAGGCGAGGACAGGAGTGGGTCAAAGTGCCACCTGAGCAGTCAGACTTGTGTAGAGTCAAAATGGGAATGCAGAGACTGGCCAGCAGGTGCCACAGAGGTGGAAATTCAGCAATTAATTCAAGATAATGCTCGCTCAGAGGATTTGATCGTTTACACAGACGGTTCAGTGTCAATAGGCAAAAGAAGTACTTGGGGCTTTTCAGCAAAAGTTAATGGTCGACGTTTGGTGCAGGAGAGCCTAGCATATGATACCACAACATCCAGCTTAAGAATGGAGGTGGAGGCAGTCACTGCAGCTTTCCGCTGGCTAGAGAACACGACACACACACACATTGTAACTGTAACTGATTCAGAAAGCATGCTGAGGAAGATCAGAACAGGTATGCTTCGTGCAGAGTGGCATGCTTCGCTGCAGAGGACACGAGTGAGGAGCATTGTCTGGATTTTTTCACCGGGTCACACGGGATGTGTTGGGAAATGAACAGGCGGACAGACTGGCTGGCTCTGCACAACTTGGTGGAATACTGCTACATGATAGGTCAGACGTGGTTAGTGGCTTGTGAGAGAGCGTGTACAATGCGGAGGAGCAGATGGATCACCACAGTCTAGTGAGATTGATGCAGTTGGGGGTGACGAGAGGTTCTGGCAGAAGCTCAAGGCTCAGAGGAAAGTCAAGACGGACGTTTAATCTGAAAGCTAATGGCACCATTAATATCGGAACTCTTCGCTGGCTGCTGAAGATGGGGACGGAGCACTTATGGGAATGCCCCGAGTGCTGTGATGTCGGTTCTTGAATCAGATCTAATCAAATCAACCACAACCTTCTGTCCCATGTACTTTCAGTCAGCTCTGACAGATAGATGATCTTCTATGCCATGATGTCAGACTGTCCAGTAACTTCTCTCTGTCTTCCTTTACCTCTGTTCCCCTCCAGCTTTCCCACCCTCATGAATGTACTCCAGTTTTCTTCTTATTTCATAGTTGATGAATGTAGTCTCCTTCTGATGTTGCCAGTCAGTTCTTTTCATGAGTCAGTTTCTTTCAAGACATCTTCAATACTATTGTTATCTGTCCAGGGTATTAAATCTACATCTCTGCCATTTCTAAATAATTTGTCCTTAATTGTGTAGCTGTCCCTGTTTCACATCTGCAGATCGCGATAGGATTTATATAGCTTTTGAGAATTCTCTTTCTTGTCTCAAGTGTATGCTACTGTATATATACAGTTTAAAAACAGTACCTAATACTGTAATAGTACCTAGTACTGTATATAAACTACCTAGTACTGTATATAAACTACAGTAGCCTATTCTTGGGGGGGTGAGGTAGTGCAGTGGCTAGGCGGTTGCCCTGCAAGCCTAAAGGGAAGGCTTCAAACCTGCTCTCAGGTCGACCCAGCCTAAAATGTGTCTCGGGAAATGTCCTGGGAAGTAAAAGAGGCTATTGAAGTTAACCACATCACTAATCAAATGCTGATTAGACTATTCAAAATATCGATTTAACCTGTCATGTCGTCATTGGTATGAGAAGGGTCTTTACATTTTTTGCATGTTCTTTCTTATTATTTTTGTAATTCATTCTGCTGATTGTATGTTTACCTCTGTTGGCTATAGCATTTCAAAAGGAATGGCTTTTCTGAGCAGTTAGGAATGCCTGGCCCTCATTTTGGGAGACCTAGGTTCGAATATTTGATAAGGTTATAGATTTGTTTCTGCCGTAGGTATAACATTTGATCCTAACTTGCAGCCCTTAACCCTAACTCTCAAGACACCCCCCCCCCCCCCCCCAACCTTTTTGACACAACCCTAAAAAGTGGAATAAACAGGCAGTAATTACAGTATATATAGTTCAAGCAGTTGACATTACATGGCATATTCTTCTTCTTCTTCTTCGTGTTCACTGGCTGGAAGCTTAAACTCCAGCAAAAATTTCTGGTGATTCTACTTCTAGACTTGAGTCTTGTTCCAGTACTTTAGTTATGGTTGCATATCTGTTTTATAGATCTGGCTTATTTGCCTGCTCACTGCTGGTTTCTCAGCTCTGAAGCACATCCACTCTGACTTCGACAGTCATCATCATCATCAGTTCTCGTTATGCATAGTAGCACATGAGGCTTCAGAGAGGACTTTCCATGCTTTCCTGTCCTGCGCAATCTTCTTCGACAGAAGCATCCATAATTAGTCGACTCTTATGACTTGCTTGTGAGGGGGCAGGGGGGTCTATCCCCCCGTCCCCTCCCCCACGGTGCTTTGTTGAATTCTTTTCTTTGCAAATGAAAGAATCTCACTGTGTAAAACAGTCTCTGTCAAGATCAAATGTGTGTGTGTGTGTGTGTATTATGTATCACAAAATTAACAGTTTTTCGATATTTTGTTTTTCAGAATGGAGATTTTTTGAAAACTACTTTGACATCCCAGGACTTGTAGCCTTTGCTAAAATAATTGACTATTACAGAGAACAGGTACTGTTGCTGTCTGTTTCGGCATGTATTCATTTCAGATGAACCCTTCTTGTAATGTTTCTTCAGTCGCAGACTGCTGTAATGTTTGTTCTGTTCTATTCTGTTTCTTCTTTAACAGAATTCTCTATAATTGAAGGTTCTGTATATTGTCATTTTGTAAACCGTATTTCTTCTCCTTCTTCACTTTCACTGGCTGTATACTCTGACAGAGAATTATAGTTGTTCATCCACTTCTGGACAGTTCTTATTACAGAACTTAAGTGTTCATTGTACATCCAATTTACAGATCTGGTTAATTTGTGTGCAGACTGTTGGTTCCTGCCTTTCAGGCAGGTGCAATCCGACTTTAAAGGAAATCTCTAATTAGTCGACTCTTATGACATCCTTGTAAGAGATGCAGTGGGTCTTTTCTTTCCCTCGATCTTCTCTGTCCCTCTCCACAATGGGGCTCCGGAACCCTCATGGAGAGTAAACAGTGTTTGTATTATTGTTGACTGTGCTTTTACCTGGAGTGGATTTACTTTCTTGTTCATGCAGAGCTTTGTGGTAATGATAGAAATTGTACTGTGACTTTCAGAGCATCAGCAGTGGTCAAAGTATATAATAATGCACTTTATGTGACAGGCATGAATTGTCGCACCCTAGACTTGGAATTCTGCATTACTCAATTGTTTTTTGGGTGGTAGTAGGAAAAATTATGTATAAACAGCAGTAAAACTTATCAGCAAACTATGGAAACAATTGCCATCCTACATTTTGACAGCTACTCACTATGCATTTTGTTCGTCCTGAGTCCTATTTTTAGTTCTGCTTAATCATCATAATAACTAAAATTACATGGGGGTTGAGGGGGTTAGCCGTTCAGTCTATCAGAAGTGAACAGAATCAGGCCAGTGATGTCTACCACCTACCTGACCTGCACAGACAGGTCATCAAACTAGATCTCAAGAAAAGGCATAACAAGCTTCAGCAAACGGGCATATGCACAGGATTCATGAGTGATTGGATAGGATTACTCACAACATGCATATGCACATGATTCATGAGTGAATAGTGAGGAATTATCATCCAATATGCATATGCACATGATTCATGGGTGATTAGTGAGCATTATCATCACAACATGCATATGCACATGATTCATGAGTGAATAGTGAGCATTATCATCACAACATGCATATGCACATGATTCATGAGTGAATAGTGAGAATTATCATCACAACATGCATATGCACTGGATTCATGAGTGATTAGTGAGCATTATCATCACAACATGCATATGCACATGATTCATGAGTGAATAGTGAGGAATTATCATCACAACGTGCATATGCACATGATTCATGAGTGAATAGTGAGGAATTATCATCACAACATGCATATGCACTGGATTCATGGGTGATTAGTGAGCATTATCATCACAACATGCATATGCACATGATTCATGAGTGAATAGTGAGGAATTATCATCACAACGTGCATATGCACATGATTCATGAGTGAATAGTGAGGAATTATCATCACAACATGCATATGCACTGGATTCATGAGTGAATAGTGAGGAATTATCATCACAACGTGCATATGCACTGGATTCATGAGTGAATAGTGAGGAATTATCATCACAACGTGCATATGCACTGGATTCATGAGTGAATAGTGAGGAATTATCATCACAACGTGCATATGCACTGGATTCATGAGTGAATAGTGAGGAATTATCATCACAACGTGCATATGCACTGGATTCATGAGTGAATCGTGAGCATGATCATCACAAGTGTTCTAATCTCCTCCTATATAGCTGCACAAAAGCATAAAATGAATGCTGTTGCCTTTTCTGCTTATAAACCACACAACATGACCTGCATGATGATCCCTTGTACAGACCACTAAGAAGGCAATACTGGCTTTAATGAGTCACACTCCAAGACATATGAGTCTAAAAAGGAAGCACACACAAAAAAGGTTAATTTTATCATAATAACTTGTCAAATCAAGAATTTGATTCCAAGAAGAAGAAGAAATATTTAATTAGTACTTAAATATTTCAAAACTTGTGAGATGGTATTAGCAAACTGATAATTACACATCATTCATGTGTTCCATACAGAACATCTGTGAGAGCTCAAGCACTTATGAGTATGTGTGGGCAGATGTTCTGGCAGCCTTAGAGGACATGTATTCACCTTCACATTTTGCAGGTAGCCTCTTGTGCTTGCTCCTTTTTCATTTTAGTACCTAAAATATCCTAGATGATCTGAGCATCGGGTAGAATTGGCTCATAAACAGTGTCCTGTCTTAACAGCTGAGGTATTTTTGCCTTGTCAAATGCCAAGATGGTCTAAAGAGAACGATGGTGGATGGTGTTGTTTGCAGAAGACGAGGCAGAGGCTGACCTTAAGATAGAAGACCTTGAAGATGCATTGACTATGAAAGCACATGGGGTTGGAGAACTGGCCTGAGAAAGACCTTCAGTTATGTCGTTCGCCATGTGGGTTCCAGGGCCGCATTGTGGGGAAGACAAGAATAGACCCACTGCCTCCCCAACAAGTATTGATCATTTTCAGATCCATCTGCCTACCTATCTTTCCCATCCAGGCTGCTGCCTGGGAGTTGATTACCCCTGAGACCTCACGCGTCTCATCCTCTGGCAGGCTTGTGGGCAAATCCCAGGTACCCTGTTCAACCTCCAAAGAAGTTACAATTATGGCACGCATAATGGCTGCACCAAAGGGATGTTACCTTATAGCCTATGCAGGTATTATAATGCCCTATTACAGGCGGCTTCTTTTAAAAGGAAAGGATTCTTGTCCATACCTTCAGGCGTATTCGGCTTATTGAGCTATACCTGAATTTTATAGACCAATCCATCAATGGGCAGAGAAATTAGCTCCAGATTTGCCAATGCTAATTAAGTAATGGGGAAACTATCTTCCCTGTTGACACACAAGCAGATACATCGGAGTACTAAAGTGAATCTTTTCAGAACTATTTTTTTAGCCAACGTTATGCTATCAATGCCAAACAAGGACACTTACATCCCCCAATGAAAGTAAAATTGTGACAACCGAGATGAAATGCCTTAGAAGAGCTGCAGGAGTTTCAAGGAAAGACAGAATACGCAGTCATGAAATCAGACGAATGCTAGGAATAAAGCCAGTCTTACAGGTCATCAAAGAACATCAAATGAAGTGGTTTGGACACCTAACAAGAATGCCCTGGTACTATCTGCCACAGCGAACCACACTAAAACGTTACAACTGGTATAGAGCGAGTGGAAGACCTCGGAACGGATGGAGTGATGACATTAAGAACAGCCTTACAGAAATGAACATCAGTCTTAATAGTGCTCTTGTTGTGCTCATTAATGAACATCTCCCCCCAACACATCGATGAGGTACAAGGTGGAAGAGAAGAAGAAGAAGAAGATCCATCAATAACTTAATGATTGATGTGGTCACCATCCCGCCGGCCTCCTTTATTTCCCAGGACTGCACTTGGGTCAACCTGGGAGCCAAGGTAATTTTTGAAAAAAGCCCTTCTTCTAATAATCCATGCTAAATGGCAATCATTTCTGGTCACAGCTTTCTGATTTGCATACTGTAAGTCATTTCAAAGTTTACTCCAGTTTGCGTTCCTTATGTGCCTAAACAATACGGAGTGTCATCTTCTGATGTGGGTGATCAGTTCTCTTTAAGAGTTAATTTCTTTCAAGACTTCTTCATTATGTGTCTTGTCTGCCCATTGTGTTTTTTGTAATTCTTCTAGAAAAACCACATCTCTACTCCTTTCACATAATCTTTCACTAATCTACTGGGTGTCCATAATTCCCTTCAGTATAACAGAATGTGCTCTGTATCGCTCAGTTGACAAAGGTAAATTACATAGAATATTTTTCACGTGGGGATAAGATAACATGAAGTCACTTCTTTGGACTTAATAGAGATATTTTTCTTCATGTTATCTTCTACAGTTGAGATTTTTTTTTTTTTTATTGTTGAATTCATCCAAAAAGTGAGAGTTGTGTAATAATGTGGTTTTTGATCCACTTTCTGACCCTTTATTGCCGACTTCATGATCTCTTCAGAGAGAGAGTGGGCTCATTACTTTGCCTTTACTTCATTTGTTGTCCTATCCAGTTTCCTTCTGGGGGCTGAGAACAGGATCCATAACAGGAAGGTGTTGTAGGCTTGAGCAAAAGAGGCTGATAAGCATTATAAGTTTTGAATTGCGTATAATTGCTCTATTAGAACCCCATTGTTTTATGAAAGAGAT
Source organism: Candidula unifasciata (assembly GCA_905116865.2). Lineage (NCBI taxonomy): Eukaryota > Metazoa > Mollusca > Gastropoda > Stylommatophora > Geomitridae > Candidula > Candidula unifasciata. The sequence goes on along the minus strand of CAJHNH020002335.1, from coordinate 1,174,980 downwards.
CAATCACACTCTTTCAGAAATTTCAAAAAAAAAAAAAAACTTCAACAGTAAAATATCTCATAATTTTGTAATAGTGATCCATTTTTTTTTAAAACTTATTTCTATTTTTAGAGAATAAAGGAGATTTCTTCAAGCACATGACACAAGAGATTCACAAATATGCAGAACCAGTTAGCCAGCAAGTGAAAGACTGGCTGAGAGCTTTACGCCAGAATAACAGGAAGCTGTTTCTGCTGACTTCCTCATATCCAGATTTCGCTGCTTATGTCATGAACTTTATTATGGGGTAAAGACAGTTTTTAATTTTCTTTCTTTGTCAGTGGGATACAACTAATGTGTCAGTTTGTGACCAGAATTGTTATAGTTTGACATTGTTTTTGGTGGGTTGCCAGAATCGTTATAGTTTGACATTGTTTTTGCTGGGTTTTTCTTGTTTCATCTAGTTTGTGTCTTATATTTAAATTGTTGCCAGATGGCCATGAGTTTAAGAATGAACTAAAAGAATAATAGTGCCACGTCTCGTCTTTGTTTTTTAAGGTTTTTTTTTTGGGGGGGGGGGGGGGGGGGTCTTTTTAGGGGCAGTTGATTTTTTTCCTTGTGTTATAACTGAGATATATAGTGTCTAATTTATTTGCCCATACCCATGTAGGACTGCAGTTTTTGCCTGGCTAGTGTAGCCCTGTGGGTACCCTCATTATAACTTTTTAGGGTAGAGGTATCTGGGGTCTGCTGTCCAGATTACAGCTTCTCAGTCTCGGAATGGTATGGTAAACCTTTAGGCAGCATCCCAGAGAGAGAACAGATCAACTGATCGACCAATCTAATTTATTTCAGATGATGTATTTCTGTTTGTTTATTAACATTTTTCAAACAGTGATGACATTTTTTAATTCTTCAATCCTGTATTACTTTCTTGTTTTGGACTTTAGCATTTTATTTATCTGTGTCATGTAGTATATGTTATATATAATCCTGCTAATTTTGTTTATATGTTGTTGTTTTATTTTTTTTTTAATTATACAACTCTGACACATTGTTGGGTCATTGAGATGATCACCAGGAACACTACACAAAAATGACTAATGAACCCATGAGAATTGCCAGAACAGATCCTTTACACAAACTACCACTTCTGTTTCTTCTTCTGCTGATGCTGCTTTGGTGGTGGCTTCTGCTGCCCCTCCTCCTCCTCATCCTTCTGCTGCTGCTTCGGTGATGGCTGCTGCTGCTCCTCCTCCTCATCCTTCTGCTGCTGCTTCGGTGATGGCTGCTGCTGCTCCTCCTCCTCCCTTCTGCTGATGCTGCTTTGGTGGTGGCTTCTGCTGCCCCTCCTCCTCATCCTTCTGCTGCTGCTTCGGTGATGGCTGCTGCTGCTCCTCCTCCTCATCCTTCTGCTGCAGCTGCTTCGGTAGTGGCTGCTGCTGCTCCTCCTCCTTCTGCTGCTGCTTCGGTGGTGGCTGCTGCTGCTCCTCCTCCTCATCCTTCTGCTGCTGCTGTTTCTTCTTCTGTGTTTAACCTTTCAGGAAACCCTTAGTCACGCTCTGCAACATACTTGTTAAGGACAGTGAGTCTGTATTTTTTTCCCACCAAAAAGATTGGATGCGGAAAATCACACAGAATGAAGCATGTAAAAAAGGAAGATTTTTAAATTATGTTTTGTTATATTAATTTCCGTTTGCCTAGGTCCGACTGGAGGTCTTACTTTGACCTAATATTAACAGGCGGGAGAAAACCCAGGTTTTTCACAGAATCAAAACCATTTATTGAAGTTAGTAAGTAAACATTTGTCATTGTCTGATAAGTTGAGAGGGTTTATTGATTTCATATATATTTATATATATATATATATATATATATCTTCTAATAGTCCTTGCTGTGTGGTGCTGGTCGTCATGTCCATCCCCAACATTCTCACTCATGTACTTTCAATCAACTCTGATGCAGATTATCTTTTCTCTTGGTTTCCCTCTGCCTCTCCTTCCCTCCAGCTTTTCTACTGTCATAGTGATTAGAAAGGATTTTCATCACAGCACTCTGAACAGATCCATAGATGCTCCGATCTCCTCCTCAAAAGTGTAAAATGACTGATTACACCTGTTCTTTGTTGGTTAATGTAATGTCTTGTCCCCTTAGTGAAGTATTCATTTCTTGCAGCTCCAGGCTACACCCCCATGTCCATCAGTCTAGACAGGGATACGGAGTCATGTCCTTTGTCATATCTTTCCACTGTCATGTACTCCAGTCTTCTCCTTCTCCTGACATGATCAAAGAATGTAAATTATCTCTTGTACAAATTAGTCGATATATATGTATGTATATGAATATATATAAATATCAAGTATTAACTGACCATCCTGTCATTAAATCTTGTTATTTGATTGGATTCAAGAATGATTATCATTGCATTATAAAACAACTATTCGGGCTGCATCAGTAACACTGGGAGTAATTTACAAACAGTGACACACATATCTTGTGACTGACTATCACTTTAACTTGCACTGAGCTAAAACTGCTGGACATAGCTCAGCCTTCAGACAGATTAGAAGTCATATTTATTATTTGAAATCACAGCACCCACCCTCACCCACCCCCATTATTTATTTTATTTTTTAAAAAAATTCAGTGATAAGTATACCTAATGTGTAAATAGTTAGTCTTTCCTCTTGAGCCTAGGGTGGTGCGTAGGGCAGAGGTCATAGCTCTCCATGTCTGCAGTTTGTTGCCACCTGTTTTAGACCTTGGGTGTTTATTATGCTCATGGTTGAGCCTTCCCTGATGATGGTTCTATGCAGGGTCTCTCTTGGTCTTACCCCTTTTTCTATTCCCTTCTGGTGTCCATATTAAGGCTTGATGAGAGAGTCTTATCTTATCCATTCTGATTGCCTGGCAAATGTAGTTCCAGCGGCTCTTTCTTATAAAATTGGATGTGTAGATGGAAAACTTGTAAATGTTTGGAATGCCTTTTGGCCTAGTTCGTTCGATTTCAGTAAACCCCTAATTAATCTGCTTTTACAACAGGCTTGCCAGGGGGTGGGGGGGGGGGGGGGGGGGGGGGGGTCTTTTTTTCTGTTTCCTCGCCAAAATGGGGCCAGGAGCTCACGTGGGGGTGAATTTCCTGAAAATAAATTAAATTCTTCACTCTTTCAGTCCTAAAGAGAAAAATTATCACAATGAAAAATCGTGATTTAATGCAAGATTTCTTTAGTAACAGAAGTAATCGAACATATTATGTAATGTTTGAGATTCTTGAGAACAAGTTTATCACACAAACTGCACTGCTTGGGACAAAAAAAGTTAAAATACAACTTATTATTTTAATAATCTTTTCTTTACTATTGGTGGTGTAAAGGTACTTTATCTTCTTCTTCGCGTTCACCAGCTGTACACTCTGGCAGAAAGTTCTCGTTGCTTGTCCACTACTGAACTGCAGTCCTGCTCCAGAACCTGATTGTTGCGTGTGCATCAGTTTCACAGATCTCATTCTCTTGAATACAGACTGTTGGTTCCTTGCCTCTCCGGCAGATGCACTCCGACTTAAAAGGAAGCTCCCCAATTAGTCAACTCTTACAACATACTTTTGGGGAGGCAGTGAGTCTATTCTTGTTTTCCCCTACAATGGGGCCCCGGAACCCACAGGGGGGGTACTTTATCACATCAGATCCAGTCAGTATGGTAGATATGGTGTTTTTAGTTGTGGCAAGTTTTTGCTTCAGACAGTAGTTAACCATCGCATTTTTTCCATGTATAGACTAATAGGATATAGTTCCATTGCCCAGGTAGTGAGTTGAGTGCATGGCATTACACTGGGAGTTACAGATTTGACTTGGAATTCTTTTCGGCTATGCCAAATGTGGTTTCTGTTGTGAACAGCAGATTCAGAAAATGCTGAGTAGCCTGTTGCCAGAGTATTGTTGGTGAATTATGTGATTAATTGAGTGTGCAACTACTGAACTTGTGCCTCCATCGACAGTGAACTGCATTTCTCTGTTTGGACTGTGTTGGCCATTCTATGGCTGCTTTATGCATTTAATGTGAGGGTATGGAGCCTGTGTTCGTTTATTTAAGTGACAGGGATGGACATTCTTGGTGGAAGGGTTTTTTTGGGCACAGGAATGGAGCAACTAAGGGTTAACCTGTTTGCGATGAAGTAAGAACTGTGGTTACCCTGATTACCTGATATCACATAATTGATGGGCCTGCATGCCCAATATGTGATTCTTTGAAGATAGTTTGTTCATTGTAATTTTGTTCTATAATTTGTTTAGGTACTTCCTTAATATAGGAAAACCAATATTTAATTTTATGTACAGAGGTGCTGTGGGGCAATTTTTTTATTGTTGCTAAAATTATACTAATATCTCTTAAGGCTTGAGATTTCTCATGAAAATGATTTTGAGGACCTTTTCTATGCTTTGAGGGATGTTTGGCATATGATGCTAATTCAGTATATTTTTTTGCTAACACGCTACAATAGAGACCCAGTTATAGCATTGTAAACTTGTTTCAGAGAATCAAAAACTGGGACAGGAAGTCAAGAAACTAGAGACAGGGGGAGAGTACTGTCATGGAAACTACTCTGATCTAATGGTGTTTCTCAGGGAAGTCACAGGGAAACAAGACCCACAGGTAGCTGTGTATTTATTTCTAGTGCCATAAGTAGTACTTATATCTGGAAGGCTGACCTGGGCAACAACAAAAATGCCTGGGAAAAAAAAGTCAATTCTATCAGCCAAAAGGTGCAAATGTTGCAGTCATGCTCTAAAAGAACACAGCTTACATCTGTCGATAAACACAGAAGAAAAGGGATAAGAAGAAAATGAGGCTGTTGTTTTTCCTTGTCCAGAAATGATAATAGTGTCAAGATATAACTAGCTGAGGACACAGATTGAGAGAAAGCAGATGACATGTTCTTCCCTGTACTCTGAATGTCTGCTAGTTGTCCAGTAGCGCACAGTCCCAATGTTTGCCTATCTGCCCAGAGGTCTGGGATTTAAATCTACATTGTGGCAGAATGCCTGGGCTGCCAGCCTAACATAGGCACTGTTCTTGGAAGTAAAGGCTGCTGGCATAATGTTGATAATATCCCCCATTGAGATCTGGTGAGTCTTCACACAAACTGTTTAGTGCACCAAGGAAATCTACTTCTTAGTGTTCACTGGTTGTAAACTCCAGCGACAAATTCTGGTTGTTCATCCATTTCTGGACTTTGGCCTATTATCAGATTTGTTTGGTTCTCTCCCATAGCTCAGAATTTGTGATTCTATCTTATCATTTAATTGCCTCTATTCACAGGTAATCAATCTGTGCATTAGTGATTCCATCATACTCTTTAATTCCCTCTGTTCACAGGTAATCTACTTTGATGATAATTTGCGCATTAGTGACTATCAAAGCCTTTAAATCCCTCTGTTCACAGGTAATCTTCTTTGGTGATAATCTGTGCATTAGTGATTCCATCATACCCTTTAATTGCCTCTGTTCACAGGTAATCAATCTGTGCATTAATGATTCCATCATACCCTTTAATTCCCTCTGTTCACAGGTAATATACTTTGGTGATAATCTTGTATTAGTGATTCCATCATACTCTTTAATTCCCTCTGTTCACAGGTAATCTACTTTGATGATAATTTGCGCATTAGTGACTATCAAAGCCTTTAAATCCCTCTGTTCACAGGTAATCTTCTTTGGTGATAATCTGTGCATTAGTGATTCCATCATACCCTTTAATTCCCTCTGTTCACAGGTAATATACTTTGGTGATAATCTGTGGGCTGATGCCTGGCCATCCAAGACACTGGGTGGCTGGAGCTCTGTACTGGTGCTGGAGGAGATGGACGCAGAAGGGTACATTGTCTCAGATGGCACTGTTCCAGGGCATGAGATAGTCATAGATGATCCAAACAAACCTTTGTCCAAGCAGAAAATCAAATATGAGGTATGTCTTGTACTTCCAGCCAAAATGGCCAACAACTGGTTGACTGGTAACATTCTGAAAAGGTATTTGTTTCTAGCTAGATTTTGCTTATGCAAATGGCCTGTTTCTGGATCAGAAGTCAACTACTGGGTTGAGTTTTTGATGTGAGCTGTAGATTTCATGTGTAATGGAGTTTTTTCGGTTGTACCTGTGGCGTGTTGTTGACCGCACTTAAATGACGGGTAGCTGGTTACATTCAGAATGGCGTGTACTTATCTGGGTCCAGTGCTGGCCTTTATGACTGCCTTTTTGCAACAACAGTAAGCTATATTTAGCATTTCTGGCAGCAGCGTTATGCATGTTAGCTTTGCTGGCACATGCTTGAAGCCTTTGCAGGGAATGACAAGTTTTCAGCCGTGACAGTATAGGACATTTTTTGTGATTTCCACTAGCACAGGAACCAAGCACTTGTAGGGCGACATGTCAGCTTTGATGTTGGAACCTCGACTAATTTGTACAAACATAAAAGCTAATAAATTTTATACTTGTAGGTGAACTCATTAAATATTCACCAGACCATCAGATGTCGATCAGTTACTTTCTACATGGCCATGCTGTAAACAATAAAGAAAAATAAAAGTATTGACTGGGAGTTGCCATGGCGAAGCAGCTAAATGCTCACGTGCCGATTGGAAAGTCGTGGGGTCACTCCCTTGTGGAGCCGGTTTGTTTTTATAAATGACCTTGATGCCCAGGTAGACCCAGCCTTGAGTGGGTTCCGCAAAGTAAAGGCAGCCGGTGTGATGCTGACCACATCACCCATCTTGTGCCGATTGGTCTTTAAAAATATAGGTCTAGCCCTATACGCTTGAAGAAGGGACCTTTACTTACTTATTTTAAAAGTATGGACTCGTGCCGCCAGGAAAGAAAGCTGCACATGGGGAATATTACTTCTGCTAAACTGTTCATTGTATATTGCTTCTGAAAAACGCAACACTCAGATTCTGGAACAGGACTGCAGTCCAGAAGTGGACGAACAAACCAGAACTTTCCACCAGAGTTTTACAGCCGGTGAACACCAAGAAGAAGAAGAAGAAGCTTTGGTAATAAATTTAAATACATTTTCATTATTACTACCTTTGATATTAGTATTGCTTATGTGTTCTCAACGAGCAAAATGGAAGCAAAGCATTTTTTAACACAGTAATTTAGCATGGATGCTGTAAGAGTTGACTAAGGGAAGTTGCACAAGCAAGTCAGGCATGTCTGCTTATTGATAACATGGTCAATATAATCATGCAAACTAGAAATAACCACCTACTCTTTAAGAGGTTACAAATGCTGTTTGTAATTTTGCGATATTTATTTTGTTTTCAGCTGCTCCCCATGTGAGTTCCAGGGCCCTATTATTGGGGAGGGGGAGGTAGACCCACTGCCTACCCAAAAGCATGTCGTAAGAGTTGACTAATGGGGAGCTTCCTTCAAAGTCAGAGTGCATCTGCCTGAGAGGCAAGGAACCAACAGTTTGCATACATATGAGATCTGTAAAACAGGTGCGAGTTCTGGAACAGGACTGCAGTCCAGAAGTGGATGAACAACCAGAAGTATCTGCCGGAGTTCACGCTGGTGAACGTGAAGAAGAAGATTTCAGATGCGAGTGATTTAGCTGTAGACCGGTTTGCATTGATTTCTACAATGGCATAGAGAGCCAACAATTCAGAAAGCAATGGCAAGCTGCTTATTTATAAAAATTGCCTAGTAAAACCACAAACAGCCAACACTTACTGGGTCTGGTTTTGCAAAGTCTTCTAAAGGACACAACACCCAACTCACTTTCTAATCTTTGAGAGTAAACTCAAACTCAGTTTTTTAAAACATCATGCTTCACAAAATCCTCTGTCCTCTAAGAGTTACATCCACATCCTCTAAGAGTTAAGCATCCACACATCAATGATATGTTATTTTTAATGAATACAGCATAGCTCCCTCGTCACAACAGAAGAAATTGAGTTAATGGTCAGTGACTTTTGGGGCTCCATTTTTCTGGATGAGAATTCAACAACCAATGAAGTGCTGCCACAGTCTAGGTTTCCCATCGAGGCCAGGCAGATGAACACAGCCTTTGGGGATCTTATATCACAGTACTCGGATATCTGTGTTCCCAGCATTGAGTATTTATCAGGTACAGCCTTGCTTTCTACAGATTTGCTTTAATCTGGGGCTAATACTGATGTCTCCTTCTGTGTTTTACTTCTTCTTTTTCAGCTGCTCTTCCTCCTCCTCCTCAATTTTACATTCTAAACCTACTGCCCTGTACGCAGGATTACTGATGTGCAGTACAAACTCCTTTCACCGCAGTGGCTAACTTCTTCTTCTTCATTATCACCACATCGTCATATCATCCATTCCTTTTTCTGCTAGTCTCTTTTTTCTTCTTCTTCTCCTTATGATTATTATTATTGAGCATCATCATTCCTCATCATCATCATTCCCTTTTTATGCTAGTCTCTTTTTTTCTTTCTTCTCCTCCTTTTTATTGTTATAATAATTATTATTATGGAGTAGCTTGTGTATTCAGTCAGCTCATGCCAAACCATAGTATCATTTATCATATTTTGTAGCTTCCTCTTATATACCCTTATATGTTTCACTTCATACTTAATTGGGAGTTGCCTTGATGTGGCAGCTAGATGCTCACCGGCGGATAGGAAAGTCATGGGTTCGGGTCCCGACAGTACTGGACTTGTCTGTCTTTTTTTTTTCTTTCAATGATCTTCTCCCCCAGGTCGACCCACCCTTGAGTGGGTAACATATGGAGTCCTGGGAAGTAAATGCGGCAGGTGTGACTCACTGACCACATCACTCTCCAAGTGCCGATTAGTCTGTAAAATATAGGTCTAGCCCTATATGCCCGACACGCCTGATGACATGGAAAAGGGTCCTTTGCTTACTTTACTTTACTTCATACTTAATTCTCTTCATCAAGAACACAGCCTGTCCTGTTCTTATATTGCAGTACTCGGATATTTGTTCCCAGCTTTGAATATTTACCAGGTACATTTTTCCCTTTTTTTTTTTTTTTTTTTTTGGCACAGATTTTGTTTAATCTTTGGCTAATATTCTTCTTCTTTTTCTTTGCGTTCACCAGCTGTACACTCTGGTGGAAAGTTCTGGTTGCTCGTCCACTACTGAACTGCAGTCCTGCTCCAGAACCTGAGTATTGCGTGTGCATCAGTTTTACAGATCTCATTCTCTTGAATACAGACTGTTGGTTCCTTGCCTCTCCGGCAGATGCACTCCGACTTCAAAGGAAGCTCCCCAATTAGTCGACTCTTACGACATGCTTTTGGGGAGGCAGTGGGTCTATTCTTGTTTTCCCCCACAATGGGGCCCCGGAACCCACACAGGGGTGGCTAATATTGATCTGTCTTCTTCTTCATCATCTTCTTTTTCTTCTGCTCCTGCTGCTGCTTCTTCATTAACCCATTTCCAGCTGAAGAACTTTCCTTGCGGCGGAGATGTGGTTTATGAGAAAAATTCAAAGAATATCATGGAATGATAGAAAAACAAATAAGGAGGAAACAGATGAGACAATGCTCCGAGAGACAGATGAAAACTCGGCTAGAGAACTTGGACATAGACTGTCTGTGGTTTTCACAAAATGGTGGCAAACTACTGAATGACAATTTGCCTAGACAAACCATAACTAGCAAAAAATGCTGGGGTTGGTTATGCAGTGTCCTGTAATGGACATGCAATTACATTTTTAAATATATATAAATATATGCACTTACTATTTTCTTTCTTCAGGTGTTCCAGTGGATCACAACTTTACTGCATTTTCTGAAGACTTTGGCAATAGTAACGGGTTCCATCCTGGTTGTCCACGATCCCTGCTGCCTTAGATCTTGCTCAATCCCGTTATTCATCTTAAACATGAAGACAATCTTCCCTACAACCTGAGTGACTAACCTGCTTTTGTCCCTGAGTCATCTACCAGACAGATCTCATAAACTTTTGCTTATATATAACTTATATTGCCTTGATACTCTTGTCACTTGCGGTATCCAGGTGAAGTATAAATTGTGAGCAAGTGTTTATTTTTTATAACTAATGGCACAAATAGGTTAGTTGCGTATCCTTTACAGGACGTTGCAGAACCAACCCTAACAGCCCCTGGCTGTTGTGTGGTTTCTCTAGGCAATTTACGTCCAGTAGTTTGCCATTGCTTTCTGGACGGTCGGCTTTCTTGATACCACTGTCGAAACCAATGCAATGCGCATTGCCCGCAGCTGGGATCGATCCCGGCATTGCGAAGCAAAGCGTTCGCATCGACTTAGCCACAGAGCTGACTAATGGCACAAGTATAAAGAAGAAAAGAAATACTGACTTTCTAAAAGATCTGAATATAAAGAAAGACTGATTAATAGACATGTCTTGTCTCGAAAAATGTAATATTTTGGCCATGTAAAGCACCATGGGGTTGGAAAGAGTAATAGCGGAAAGCATGATGCCAAGAAAGAGGGCCGGGAGGCGACCAGCATGAAGATAGGGCACATGGTATGGATGACATCTTGGGTAAGAATGTGCGCAGAGTGGAAGACCTGGCAAGAGGCCAAGTGTCTTTTAGGCAGGCTGTGATGTGAGCAATATTCTGCGAAAGACCTGCTACATAAACAAGTTAGCTGTATGTTTTTAACAGGATGTTGCAGAACCAACCGCAGCGTTTTAGGGCTGTTTTGGTTTTTCTAGGCAAATTTACATTCAATAGTTTGCCATTGCTTTTTGAACAGTCAGCTCTCAATACCAGTGCACGGTGCTGTGTTGCCAAATTGTCTAAAAATTGAATAAGACTAGAGCATTTTGCAATGCCTAAGCCACAGACCCCGACTGCTACATGATGTTGAGCACAAATATGTCACTTGTGGGGTTTTTTTTTGGGGGGGGGGGGGGGGGGGCTTAGCTTAAAAGAATTGAATTGTCGATTGTTGTAAAGAAGATCAAACACTTTGATCAGTGTCAGATCTTGATATTTTTTACTCGGGTATTTTAAAGCATTGTTTAAATTGTCCTTAAAAGTTGCTCGTTCTTCCTCTTCTGGACTTGAGTTTTGTTCCAGAACTTGAGTTTTGCATGCACATCTGTTTTACAGATGTGATTTATTTATAGGCAGACTGTTAGTTCCTTGCCTCCCCAGCAGGTGCACTCTGACTAAAGAACTGTACTCTAATTGGTTGACTTTTATGACATGCCTGTTTTATTCCCTTACCCACATTGTGGCCCCATAACCTCCACAGGGAGTTGTATCTTAATATCTTTAACTCATTAACCACCTGATAAAGTCAAGCGACTCAAAGTATGTGAAGAGCATTTTCAACTTGAACCACCATGTAGTGTGTTCAGAAACATTTTAACATTTGGGTGGAACACACCCAAGAAATCTGCCAATCTTTACGCCATTAAGAAAATGCACATAGGTGCTAAGCATTAACTTAAGTGACTTTAATACGGTGTTCACCGGCTGTAAATTCTGTATAAATTTTCTGGCTGTTTGTCCTTCTAGACTTCCAGAATTTGAATTTTACATGCACATCCATTTTACAGATCTGCCTTATTTTGTGCAGACTGTTGGTTCCTCGCTTCTCAGGCAGATGCCCTCTAACTTTGAAGGAAACGCCCATAATTAGTCACCTTGTTGAGGGGGTGGGGGGCAGTGATTCTATTTTTTGTTCCCCGAAATAGGGCCCTGTAACCCACACGGCAGGGGGGCATAGTACCAGTGAAATCAAAGCCAGAATATTGAATTATGTCAAAAGCCACAGTTCCAGAGTGGTTAGTGCAACACTGATGGTCTGAGTTCGATTCCCAGCTCTGACAGAACTGTTTTCTCCATTTGTTCAGTTTAGGGCTGACCCAGTCGGATAGAATGAATACTGGATAATGTTCCATTCTGGAAATTACCTGGGAAGTTAACTGGGTAATCCAGCTCATTATGTCTTGACCTGATAATATGCATCCGGTTTTGACGAGCATTTTTTTTTTTCAGGTTTGTGTACATTAGCCTTTGACTGTTCTTTTTCCTGTGTTGGTTTCTGGGGTCCCATTGGGGGGGGGGGGGGGGGGGGGGAATAGACCTAATGCCTACTAACATGTGAGTCATAAGGGGTTGACTAATTAGGGATGTTTCCTTTGATGTTGGAGGGCATCTGTCTCAGAGGCAGGAAACTAACAGTCTGCATACAACTAAACCAGATCTGTAAAATGGATGTGAACACAGTACTAGGGTTTAGGGAAAAAAAATACCAAAGTCAAGAAGTGGATGAAGAACCAGAAGTTTTCAGCTGCTGAACGTGAAGAAGAAGAAGACTATTCCCAGTCTACCAGCAAGTCAGCGAGCCTACATCTCCCTTTGTCTGGTTCCTCTCCATGTGAGACCACTACCAGTTAATTAATTAGTTGGTTGGGATATGATCATTGCACTCGAGACATGTCCATAGGTGCTCAGATCCTTAACTCAATAATGAACCTCAGTATCCTGTGACTAATAATGCTAGTTATTTTTTGATTGATGTTTTTTTTTTTTTTTTGTATGCCCGGTGTGTGTCTGGCTCATGGCTATGCCAACTTAACTCCTGAGTCTTTCATTCTGGTGAGCGACGTGGAGTTGCTGTCTCTAGGGCATTAATAATATCAGCGTGATCCATGGGTTGACCTTCAGTAGTGATAGCGGATCCAGCCAACTTAGCCCTGTGACCACAACCAGTAGTTAGCTAATGTTGGCAGAGTTCCTGGGGTCTTGAAACACACAAGCCCGTCTACTCTATCGGGGGGGGGGGGGGGGATACAACAGAAAAGAGGTTTGAATCTAGTTGAAGGTTGATCACATTGTTGTGCTGAAGTGTTAACTCAGTCTTTCCCATGTGGTGGTCTGCAGAGCTAATTCAAAGGGTCTGTGATTTCATTTGCAAAAAGAAAGAAACAGAATAAAAACCTCACCTTTAGAATCTAATTCTGATTGCAGTTCTAATGTTTATAAATTATAATGTGATCTTCAGTATAACTATTGAAAAGTAAGGAGACCATGGCAGACCTTTGAAAAACAAAATAAGCACTGGTGTCAGCTAACTGGGAGGCACTTTATTAATGTTGTGTTTGTTTATTGCATTGTTACAGAAAAGGTATGTATGTATGTCTGCATACAATTGCATTGTGTGGAGGGGAAATATCAGAAAGGTAAAGGTTAAAATTATCGAAAGAAATACAATATGCAATGGCAAAAGTGACCCTAAAATCGCAAAAAATTGTGGAAGACTTTTCTTGACATGGTCTGATCTTGCTATCACCACAAGTTGGGATTTCCTAACTGCCTATAGCACGATGTAATACTGTTATCTACAGACTTAAGTCAGATGCCAACAACAGCAACATAGTATCCACACCTGAAACAAATGACATGCATATCAGCTATCTTATCCAGGTGATGGCATTGTGTTGACTTTGACATTTGTTATTTTTAAATAATGTGGACACAAATGTGCCATTTATTGCCTGGAATCTTCTTCTTCTTCGCGTTCACCAGCTGTACACTCTGGTGGAAAGTTCTGCTTGTTCGTCCACTTCTGAACTGCAGTCCTGCTCCAGAATCTGAGTGTTGCGTGTGCATCAGTTTTACAGATCTGATTCACTTGAATGCAGACTGTTGGTTCCTTGCCTCTCAGGCAGATGCACTCCCACTTCAAAGGAAGCTCCCCAATTAGTCGACTCTTACGACATGATTTTGGGTAGGCAGAGGGTCTATTCTTGTTTTCCCTACGATGGGGCCCCGGAACCCACACGGGGAGTTGCCTGGAATATTTTGCCCTATTTCATCAGGAACATTATTACCGAGTTACATCAACATTTAATCAAGGACAAAAACTTAATCTTTTCCACTGAAATACTCTCTAGTCATTCTGTAACATCGGAAGTTCAAGATATCCCCACAGTTACCTCAGATGCTTGATATCTACAACATGCTCTTTTTGTTTGCACAGGGCAGGATTTTGATTTATGTATTTCAGTACAAAGGATTCACATTTTAGCTTTCTATACTTTGATGTAAAGTCTGCAGTAATGTACCTGAGGAGATAACATCAGATACCCCAAGTAATCAATTGTTTGATTTAATATCTGGGCCCGCATTATTTTAATTCTCTATGGGGAAAACATGTTTTAAATTTGTTATATTGTTACTATCCTTACAGTTACTGCCTGCAATATTTCAGTGCATTCTGTTTTCAGTGATACACCATTAGGTGTGGTTTCTGTTTATTTCTCCATGATGTTTTGTTTTTCTTGTGTTGTTTCAAGCTGTGATTCATTTTTGGATATTACTGATTACCCCCATGTACAGTATCTTTGTTGTTCATATCAGATTGTATTTTATGATCAAATTGTCATTAACTGTAATAACATTTGCACCATGATTTTGTTTCTGCCAGAATGGGTGTGGAATTGGTCATTAGCTCAAGCTAGTTACCTTGTGTACAAATTAGGATTTTTATTTCACCTCCAACAGATGCAAATCCTCTGCCTTACCAGGGATTGGAACCCACATACTTCTGATCTGTGACAAGGGCATCCTACTGCCTTGATCACACAGTGTGTAAATATTAAATATTACCTGCTGGCACAAATATCAGTTCTAAAATTTTTTATTTTTTTTTTTACATTTAATAATCTATGAGTATTTTTGTTATTGGTGTACATAAAGAAGAGTGTTTGAGTGTTTTTTGCAGTAAGTAAATGAGACATTAGGGACCCTCGTTTATCTATGGGGTTTATTGGTTGCCAGCCACATTTTTTTTTAAGAGTGATAAAAACTGAGTAGATGTCAAAATTATGATAGCCACCTTTGCTTCCTAAGAAATTTCCTAGTGCCTTTATTCAGCAAAGAGAACTGATTGCCCACATCAGATGGAAGCAATCTACATTCTTTGGTGATGTCATGAGAAGGAGAAAACTGGAGTAAATCATGATATGGTGTCAAAGCTGGAGGGGAAAAGAGGCACAGACAGAGAGAAAATGCTGGATAATTTGACATCATGACAAGGAAGTTCATCTGTGTCAGAATTAAATGAAAATACATGAGACAGAAGGTTGTGGATAGATATTACCAGTGCCACATGGCATGACTCTTAGAAGAAAATATTTAGCTAAGTGAACTGAGTCCTGGTAAAACGTCTTAGTCTCAAATATAATTCCTAGATGTGACCACCAGGATGACAGGAAATTGATTTAGCCACCATACTGCAGCAGCGGTTGAAAGCTGGAAAATCCACTAAAGACATGTAATGAAAGTTGAATGCATTTGAAAACAAATTCTTGAGGGAAATAATCACCATAAAATAGGGTGAATTCAAGAGGTGAAGAAATAGGAGAAATTTTCTGGACAACCACTGGTTAACAACAGTTATGATAGAGAAGAGGGCGCTATATTGTACACATTCTGTAAAGAGATGAAACAGAATCATCAGACAGACACTGAAGTGGGCAATAGAGGCATGGAGGAAATGAGGGCGTCCAAGAGAATCCCTAGGACAAACATTGATAAGAGAACCCAAAGGTGGTTTACAGCTAATCTGTGATATCTGCAACTTGTGGCCCAACACATTCAATTTTCAGCAGATGTCTTATAAGTCCTCTCTTATGAAAATCTTATTAGAGGGCAGTGGGTCCATACTTTTTCCAGTATGTGCTAAAGTCAGTTTCTGATGCAAGGAGTGAATGAAGCCAGGGGTTGGTGAAGCATGGGTGCGCACCTTATTAGTCCAGATTTGTTTGATAGGGTAAATGTGGAGCATGTGCCACACAGAGTTGTGGAAACATGTGTCGCTTGAAGTTCATGATGAGCTTGTAGACATGGCACCATGGTCCCTTATGGATATTGTGAAATCCATGTAGGCCAACAGCTTATGGGATGATCCCGTGGTAGTGTGACTCAGTTGCTTTCAGTCAGTCTATATGTTTGGACGTGTGGATGCATTGACTTGTTATGTGACAGTATTAACAATATGTTTTATTCTACTGAAGCTTATGAGCAGTCCGGTTAAATGTGGTGGATCATAAGTTGGACGTCACAATGTTGTCAGGGTGATTTTCCAGAATTGACGGTTGTGTCCGACCATGTTTTTGGGGTCGGCAAATTTGCAGCTATATGGCACACGGGTTGACGAGGTGTATTTAAGTGCTACTGAAGGTGCTATGGTAACTTTTTGTGTGTTGACCAGTGTTAAGTTGTGATGGGGAGGTATCAGGAATACTGGTTAACATGGGATGTGTCCCTTAGTTATGTGGACTGTGTGATTAACCGGAGGTTGGTCAGTGATACTTTGAGTGACTGGGTAACAGACAAAGGTCTAGATTCTTTTTACCAAGTGGTACAACCACCTGTGACCCTCAGGTGGCAGGGTCTCCTGGATAGAGAGCTGTTAGAGGACTGTGACTGCACATCAAGTGTATCTGCGCAGTCAGGCATGAGTTTCCCATAGCAGCCACCCGGATATAGTTTGCCAGGGTGTTTTAGTCTGTGTCCTGGAGACAGTTGATTTGAGTGTGTTTGGCAGGAGTGGTAGACTGACAGAGAATCATTGATCACCAGTTCATTATTACCGCAATGTGTTTGTCCTTAATAAAGATTGATCACACGAATCACATCATAATTCCTGTGATGTATTGTATTACTGTGTTCTTAGACGGTGTTAGTGGCTACGATAGGAATGTAGCCTCTGCCAGAAATATTGTGGTTGTTGACTTGTGTGTCTTTGAGTGTGTGTGTTTGTGTTACTCTGTGAGTATGTCTGCGTGTGTGTGTTTTTGTGTATATCTGTGTAAATGAGTGTGTGTGTATTTGGATGTGTATGTGTTTGTGAGTTAGTGGATTTGCATCTGTATGTGCACATGCATTCTACTACCCACGCTTTTGTGTTTTTTTTTCCTTGATAATCATGATATGGATATAATTATGTGTACAATATGTGCTTATTGATAAAATACAACTGCTGTGTGAAAGATGGGTGTTTGGAAGAGCCGAATGTAAGACGGGCCTGCCTGTCCAGTTTGTGACCCTTTCAAAGAAAAATGTGTGTTCGTTTGTTACATATGCCTGGCTTATGGTGGTGCTCCACGTTGGGTTGGCCCTCCTTTAGCCCAGTGATAACAACCATCAGCATGTGCTGTGGCAGTGAGAGTGGGCAGCCATGACTCGTCGTCTCAGGGAAACCCCTCTCTCTCTCTCTCTCTCTCTCTCTCTCTCTCTCTCTCTCTCTCTCTCTCTCTCTCTCTCTCTCTCTCTCTCTCTCTCTCTCTCTCTCTCTCTCTCTCTCTCTCTCTCTCTCTCTCTCTCTCTCTCTCTCTCTCTCTCTCTCTCTCTCTCTCTCTCTCTCTGTGTATGTGTGGGTGTGTGTGCGGAGGAGGACTGACATTTATAAACATGCCCTAGATACTTGGCAAGTGTACAATACGTTCCCTGATCGCATGCTTCAGTCTTGTGGTTTACAGCTAGCACGTGACATCTGCACCTTGTGGCCCAACATATCAGCAAACTCATTTTTTATCCTTGCTTACGACATCAGTTAGGGGGCAGTTGCTGAATACATCATCTGCCCCCTGCCCCAGAACTCACATGGGCATGTCAGCCCGCCTGGTTTTGTTGTATCAATTACTTCACCCCTTCCATTTCTGTCATCATCATCAAGTGCCTTGCAAGCTGGCGTAGGCGTTCATGTATCCCTACAGCTCTCTGTCTTTGATGTTCTGGATCAGTTCCACCGATGATATTTCTCCATGCCACTGTCTCAAGCCATACACCATCATTTCTCCATGCCACTGTCTCAAGCCATACACCATCATTTCTCCATGCCACTGTCTCAAGCCATACACCATCATTTCTCCATGCCACTGTCTCAAGCCATACACCATCATTTCTCTTGGTCTATCTCTTCCATTTCTAAAAAAAAAATGTTTAATAAAAAGAGTGTCTTGTGATTGTTTTATCTGTAATCTAAATCAATGTTCTTCAACCGTTTTACCCCTGCAGACTGGAAAAAGTGAGAAAATATTTTAGGGACCGACGGACAGTTATATATTGTAAGTACCCTTTGCCACAACTTGAGGCATAGTGGGCATATAGTGCTAGATCTATATTTTATAGACACCCAGGGGTGCCACGAGCGTATGCCAGGGGTGCCGTGGCAATAATCACGAATTTTTCCAAATATGCTTGAGATCAGCGAAGAAAACAGTTTAAAACAGAAATACCATAAAGGAAATCAAGAAGAGTTCTGAAGCAGGTGAATTCAGAAAACAATGCTGTTGGCATCGCTGCAGTGCATTCTCAACGTACGCATTCATTAAAATACAAATTTAAAAAACAAACAACAGATGCAGGGGCAACCTTCAAGTCATTGGAGGGTACAATTAACTACACTTCCCATAAACATAAAGGAAATAATTACAAATTTATTCAAACAGTTTCATTCATCTAATTAAAGTCAACTGAACATTCAATTTGCACTGTTTTTTCTCTTGTCCTAAGTACTCAGTTACCCCCTCCCCCCGAAAAGGGTGCAGTGGCGAAAACAGTTTGAGAAACTCTGGTCTTGAGAACTGAAATATTTTGGCTAAATCAAGTGCCAAGGTCAGTTGTAAAGAACTATTCTTAGAGAGCAGGATGCCAGGTAAGAGTGGTACCGACGAGCAAGAAGATGGGTATAGGAGATAAGAGACACCTTAGGCGGTAGAGTGCATGAGGTTAGAGAGCTAGCGAGAGACTGAGCTCCTTTCAAGCCGGCTGTAGTAGGTGAGAACGATGGTCGTTCGGTACAGGGCCTGCTAGACGAGGCTAAAGATATAAATAGACAATATAAACACTATCCTAACTGTGTTGGCATATGTTAAACTGAAATAATAGAATTGAAAATACATAACTTGGTTTTAAAACAACAATTTACAGTTCCTTATTTTGTTCAGGTTTTTAAAGCCATCTGATGCCTTTCCAGTGTCGTAATTTCTTTCTTTGTATTTCCTTGACTATCAAAATTGCTGCCTAAATAAGTAATTCTTGTTGTCTCAGTTGTTACATCTGCTTTATCTGTTATGTATGTCTTCATTATGTTTGTCGTTTCATAGCCTATTTGTAGTCCAACCTTTGATGCTATGTTTGATAAATCATCTATTTTTCTTTGAATGTCGTTGTTGTTTGTATTTATCAGAACAATATCAACTAAAGCCCCGCATATGATATTACAACGTCTAGTTCGAGAATGGAGGTGGAGGCAGTTGCTGCTGCTTTCCGCTGGCTTGAGAATCAGCTGTACACACATGTGATTGTAACTGACTCGCAAAGCATGTTGAGAAAGGTGAAGACAGGCATGCTTCGAGCAGAGTGCCGAGCATCACTTCAGAGGTCCCGTGTAGTTAGCATCCTTTTGATATTTTCTCCAGATAATGCCGGTATGCTGAGATATGAGCAGGAAGATAGACTGGCCAGTTCTGCACCACTTGGTGGTGAACTGATGTATGACAGGCTGGATGTTGTGAGGGCTCTTTGGGAGCAAGTGAACAGTACCGAGGAACAGATAGATCATTACGGTCTGAGGAGATTGGCACTGTGCGAAGTTAAAAAGAGGATCTGGCCGACGTTCGACACCCGGGAGAAAGGCGAGACGGATATACAGACAGTTACTGGTACCACCGGAATTTTAACTCTTCGCTTGCTGCTGAGGATGAGGACGGAGCACTTATGGAGGTGTCCTGAGTGCTGTGATGTCGATTCCTAATTCAACATTGAGAAAATCGAGGCTCTCCAACTTTGTGATGTCAATGCCGGTGTTTCCAGCACATTTTTGTTCATCGCCCAGTCAATGATTATGCCAAATAACGAAATGTATCCATGTTTCACTCCACTTTCAACTGCTAACGAATCATTTAAACTATCATCTGTTCGTATTGCACATTTTGAGCCTTTATATATTACTTTAATAATATGTATTATTTTCATTGGTATACCAGAGTGGTTAAAAAAAAAAAAGAGTCCGAACAGTGATGTTCGGTGTATAAAGGTAAAATGTAAGTAGGAAGATGTGACCCAGCGTCATTGCACACAGTTATAAACCATAAGTGCTCTGCCACCAGTACGGACAGCTGATAAGAAATTATCCGCCTGTGTCGCCGCTCGCACATAACTCCGTAGCTATAGCGACGTTTCTCCATTTACACTATAATGTTAACTCCGGTACCCATTTTCTAGAGGCTGGGTGAAGCCCGGGAACGGTCAGGTTTCGAACGCCGGCCGTAAACTGCAGCGAGTCGCAGTTGGATTTGAAAGTGAGTCTCCTATCGACTGCGCTGACACGGCCCCTAAAATTATCACCCGATGTTCGGTGTATGCTTCAGAAAACATATATTCCCTGAAGTTATGAAGTAGCAACAAAAATAACTGTATGGTTGGGGGTCGAGACAACATTAGAAAGGTTGAGAGTCATTAATCTATTTGCTTAAGCACGACGTCAAGGCTTGCGTACTATCTATTATTAGATTTTTCCCCGAAAGTACAAGTAAAACGAAAAGTGACGTTTCTGCCAAGATAAATAGTTACATGTACCAGCCGAATTTTATAGTTATACCAGCGTTGAGCGTGTATGTGTGCGTGTGTTATGTGAAAGTGTGGGATTCATAAATCCGTGTTGGTTGGCATTCACAGAAGAAAAAAGATAACTGGAGTTTACAATGTCATGATCCGTGAGTTCAATTTTCGTGGTGGACGTTCCGGGGCTTCTTGGAAAATGGTACATACAATGATCACATATTGTCATGGACAGCAGTGAGTACAATGCAGCCAACCTTCTCTGTGGAGACGGCCCGACTTATTTGAAAAGAGCACACCCTAGGCAATAAGAATTTTTTTAATGAAAGTTGCACATAACACACCGGAGGGGGGGGGGGCACCTTTTTTGGTTTGTGTACTGTTATTAATAACGCTATTCATGAGAGTAATGGTTGTTTTGCTTTGACTTTCCCACTTCTTTTCGTAGTCGTTTCACCCTGTTATAAGACGGTACAGGGGCTAGAGAGGTGGGGGGGGGGGCACACCACTAAACAGTATAAGAGTGAGGGGACTACAATATGGGTTGCTCGAACCGAAAGGGGCTGTCGCTCCTGACATACATCTTAAAAGGGGGGGGGGGAGCCGGTTTCTGGACCTCAGTTAACAGCCGGATCATTGAACCGCCAGCTCGTGGACAATCTTCACCTCCAACTCTACCTTCAACTTAACCGACGGGTCATTTGACCGCCATCTTGGGGCAATCTTCACCTCCAACTCTACCTTCAACTTAACCGACGTGTCATTTGACCGCCATCTTGGGGCAATCTTCACCTCCCCAACTCTACTTTTAACTTTTCTCCACCTTTAACTTCCCTCCACCTCTAACTTTCCTCCACACTCCGCAAATAATACCTGTAATTTGCGCCCTTGACTACTCTCACACACACACACACACACACACACACACACACAAATACATCGGGATTCAGAGAAGGAACAAAACAACAGGGACGTTAGACCTTTTATAGTGACTTGCACGCTCTTCTTATATAGACATAGTTTAAGTAGTACGAACGTTTTGGTCGGCAAAAAAGAGAGTGACTTCCCTTTACATTCATGCCTCGTCGGGTCGCAGGGCCTCTCATATGTTTCGGGGTGGTGTGATATTGCTTCGTTCTACGTTCGCTCGCTCGCCGTATATAATGTTTCTGGAGGGTCTGATGTCATGGGTTTCTTTGAGGCGCCATAGGCGCCTGTGTTCAAGTAAGAAGTACTGCATGGGAAGCGCCGCATTCGCGACGGTTTGTGATTATCGAAACTGGGATGTTTTTGTGTATCTACGTATGTTAGTGGTAGCTCTAACCCACCCCCCCCCCCCAACCCCCACCATCACAAAGGAAAGCCACTGACATGGAACATAGAAATAGGAAAATATCACAGTTTCAGTTGTCCCAAACCGTTGCGCAAGTGGCAGATGGGTAAAATAATCACGCAAGTGAGCGGCGACAACACGAGAAAAGAGAGAATGGTTTAATCGTAAACAATAAGGAAAGCATGACACAAAAACGTTACTAGCACCCATACTTTGCTTTTATTCTTCATAGTCCGTACATGTTTTTTTTTTTTTTAAACCAAATTTAATGTGGCAGCATGACAACCTAGTCTAAAATGTGTACCGGGTAATGTCCTGAGAAGTAAAGGTGGTCAGCGAAAGGTTGACCTGATCGCCCATTGAGAGCCGATTGGTCTATGCACACCTGGTGTATAAAAGGTAAATTTTACTACTAATAATGCTATCGATTTACTTCCCGTCCTTTTAAGGACGAAATTTTTCGTTATTAGAAGCCATACTCTGACTCTTGCCTGGGGCCGCAATATAGCCTGGCCACAAATATAGCCTAAAGGCTGAACGCGGTTTCTAAGACCTCTCCACGGTGATCCTCACCCACATGGTGGCACATTGTGTCATCGGGTGTTTATCGCTTGTGTGATGTCCTGGTGGGGTAGAAAGTCAGTCAGACTAATAGTACTATACTTATTAGACATCTCCTTGTAGGATGCAGTTTTTCGTTATTTTGAAGCCCCGCGGTGGCTCTTGCCAGGGGCAGCAATATAGCCCGGTCATAAATATGGCTTAATGGCTGAACGCGGTTTCCGGGACCTCTCCTCATCCACATGGTGGCACTTTGTGTCATCGGGTGTTTATCGCTTGTGTGATTTCCTAGTGGGGTAAAATGTACTACTGCTAATAGTACTACTGTTTAAACTGTATCAACATGATGTGCCCTGCCAACTGGCGTAGGCGTTCATGCTTCTCCACATATGATCTCCTCTTGATGATATTCCTCCATGCCATCGTTTCATCCCATCCAGCATCATCTCTCTGGGTCTGCCTCTACCCATTTTTCCACTGATCTTTCCAGTTGTCACGATGATCTCCAATATCTCTCTTCTCATTATGTGGCCAAAGAACACCGTTTGTCTCTTTATAATTGTTGTATATAGAGATATACTTTCATTAGCTTCTTTCAAGCAGTTTTTGTTAGTTACTCTGGCCGTCCAAGGTATTCGTAACATTCGTCTCAGAAACCACATCTCTGTTGCTTCCAAATTCTTCCTAATTTATTCACTGACATTCTAAGATTCGCTGTCATGCAGCAGAACAACCTCTTTCTGACATTAAATGAGAGCGAATGATTGCAAAAGATATTTTTTATTTTCGGAAATTCAGCTTTCGCTTAACCTATTCTGCTCCTAATCTCTGTCACATATTTTCCATCTGATGATATGATTGTTCCCAGATATTTGAATTTATTGACTTGGTTAAGAATTTTTCCTTCAATTGAGATATCACAACATTATCTTCTTTTATATATATATATATATATATATATATATATATATAACCATTACTTCCGTTTTGGTAATATTCAATGAAAGTCCTTTCCTAGCACTCTCCGTCCCCACAATATCCAGCAGTTGTAAATCAGTTGCATTTTCAGCTATCAAAACTGTATCGTATCGTCTGCTTAACGCAAATTGTTTTTATTGTATCCTCCAACTCTTACTCTCGCATTCTCTTTCATTTCCCTCAAAATTATTTCACTATATAGAGAGAAAAGGTCTGGGGATGAGACACATCACTGTCTTACTCCTCATTTTATCTGTTCAAAAGTACCCAGCCTGTTTCCCACTTCAATTGCTGCTACTTAATTCCAGTAAATGTTTTTAATTATTCGGAGATCTTACCCGTCTATATTGATGTCTTCCAACATTTTTTATCATCTCTTCATGTATAACTTTGGCAAATGCTTTGGTATATATAATCTATAAAGCACAAATTTAAGTCCTTTTGTATGTCCATTGATCTTTCTACCAGTGTTCGTATTATGTTTATTGCATTACTTGTCCCTTTACCTTCCATAAATCCATACTGCTCTTCGCTCATTTCCCTTCTTTTTTTTTTTTTTTTTTTTTTTTTTGTTCTTCTCATTATAATTCTATGTAGTAATTTGGTGACATAATTTATTAAGTTGATTGTACGAAATTCTTCACAGTCAATTGTTCCTGGTCTTTTGGGTAACGCAATAAATACAGATTTCATTATATCACTTGGAATGTACCCAGTATTATAAAGTCATTCATCGGTTTAGTTAATATTTCTACTCCAAATTCCTACAGTACTTCTAATTCTTCTACTGAAATTGCATCTGGCCTAGTTGAATTTACTTTCTTCATATGTTCAATAGCATCGCTAACTTCTTCCTTTAGTATAGACGGACCTTCTAAATGTCTTTCTTGTGGTAATTCTGCTCTCTTTCCATCATATAACTCTTTTATGTATTTATTTCATCTAGTTATTATATCATCTTGCTCCATTAAGGATCTCTCCTGCTTTTGATTTAAGACATTCTGTGTTTACTCGTATGTTTCGTCCAGTTAGATGGCAAATTTGTTTATGCACACTTTTTGCATCTTTAACAGGACTGTGTTCAATTTTATTGCATTGTTCATTCAGCAACTCTTCTTTTGCCTTCATACACTTATGCCTTATTTCTTTATCTTGTCAAGTTCTTCTTGATCATTCATACACTGCTTTCTGTCACCCATTAACTTTGAAATTTCTTCGGTCATCCATTTCTTTCGGACTGTGTTTTCTCATGAGTTTTTTTTAAGGAAAATAATGTGGTGGTTTCCCGTTATCTTCCACATACACATGGGTTATTTTAACCTGCACCTTTGACAATAATTTCCGACTGTCAGGACAAGTGGGTGCCCTTATCATCCCAGCTGCGGAGTGATTCACTTTTTCCGGTGGATACTCGGTACCCATATCTGCGTTAGCCAAATATCTTAAACTGTAAGATAATAAAAAAATTCTTCAAGGAAGGGAAATGCTTGGGAAATTACACGGCATAGTCTCACTGCATCCTGATTGTTCGAATTACCACGCAGTAAGTATTCTGAATTCATGTAGTAATTTTAAATACAAAACATTGTAACTTTGATATTTGCTCTCAATGTATGGCTCGATTTATGGATACACAGTTAACATTATTATGTTATTCTTTCCTTTCTTTATGTGCGCGTGAAATCCATATCTTTTACACAGACCATTCTGACAAGATCGTCTCCAGTCGGTCGTGATTCGGCACACGATGGCTGATGAAGTGAATATCACTCAGACAGCCTGTTGTTCCTAAGATATACACCGATATATATGTTTATCTGGGTCGATTTATGCGTCTACGTTACAGCACTGCCCCCCCCCCCCCCCCCGTCTCGCTAGAGATTCAAATGCATGACTATCTGGCAGGGTAAACGGACCACTCACAAAAATTGGCTTTAATGGAATTAAAATGGCATTAAACTATTTAAATTTTGTATGTTTTAACACACACTGTCACTGACTGGTCAGACTCTAGGCATGCAACCTCCAGAGGTGGGGGGAGTTGACCAGGCAGACAACAGCAACTGGTGACCTCACGACACGCAGTCGAATGTATCTTCCGAAAGGTGAAAATGTCGCAGCTATGCTGTAAACAGCTACAACGCACATAGTTCATTCGGGCGAACGGTGGGGAAGAAACAAGAAAAGAAAAGAAGAGACATTGATACGTCTTATTTATCATTCTATTTCAAGTTAAACAAATGCTTGCTGAGAAAGTCGTGCTCCGTGCTGTGTTGCAAGCATCGCATCAGAAGTCCCCGGTAGTTAGCGTGCTTTGTATAATTTCTTCTAGGATATGGTGTGTTGGGAAATGAACATTCCGACTGACTGGTTCCGCACCACTGAGTGGTAGGTAACCTCATGCATGGCAAGCTAGATGTGTTCTTTGGCACTTTGTGCCTGACGTCGTCAGCATCACACTGACCGCCTTTACTTCCTAGGACTTGTACCCGGTACCCATTTAAGGCTGGGTCACCAGGGAAACCAAGGTCATTTTTAAAGAAGAAAAAAAGTCTAGCACCGTTTATATTTGAACCCACAATCCTCGGGTCCATATGCGAGCGTCTAGCTGTTACACCACGACGGATCCCAAAGTGAACAATATGGAAGCGCGAATAAATCATTACGGGGTGGACAGATTGGAATAGCTTTGAGTGACCATGTGATCTGGCCGACACTCAACACTCAGAAGAACGGACGTACAATCAAATTGCTTCTGGTACCAGGGAAACTGGAACGTTTTCATGACTGCTGAAGATGTGGATGGAGTTAATATGGGAATATTCTGCGTGCAGTGAGGAAATGACCAGGAATTGGACCAGGGTTGCCATATTGGCATTTTTTATGCCAGATTCCACAAATCTGGCATATTTGAAATTGAACTGGCATAAGATAATGAACTGGCATATTCTGGCATATTTGGATTTTCCTGGCATTTCTTATCAAGATGTGCTCACATTTTCTCCATGGTTCCTCCGTTAGAAACACGCAAATTTACTAAAAGCAATGTTAAAATCTTTATTTCAGTTTGTCTTTGTTGTGATGTCCTGGTACGGACTAACGGAGATTCGCGCAATTTTTTTTAATTGTTTTGTTGTCTTCCTAAACGGATCGTGACTGTTATAAACCTCTGTAATTTATGGTAATTTACTAGAAAAAATGCAAGATATAAAACGAAAAACCCACCGCATCAAACTCTGTATGGTCCAGAATTAAAGATGTGTCAGCTCAGATGTGTCTGCCATTCACTAGCACTCTGCATTTGTAGTGCAATTGCCAAGCTGCTATCAATTATTGGTTTCTTACTGTCAGAAATACCTCAGTGGTTTCGCCATAGTGATTTGAGATGAGAAGCCTACAAAGAACTGTTTAGAGTGATGAACACATCTACGGAGTTTGAATCAGAACGAACTGCTCCTCTTCTATTTGAGAAACTGTCATCTACTAGGTGGCTTATGCGTGGAAACATTATGTTCAGTATGTTGGTGAACTAGGAAGAATTGAAAGCTTATTTCACATGTGCTGAATTAGCACAGACAACGTTTGACACAAAATATAAAGTAAGATTATTAAAGGAAATTCTGTTAGACCACAAAAATTATTTGTACTTTGTGTTTGCGACACCAATTGTACAAGAATTTGAAAGACTGAACAGTCTTTCCAATAAACAAAAGCTGATCCTTATGAACTACACCAAGAATTGTCCATGCACCAGAAAAGTCTTAAGAACAGACTTATGACGTCACTGAGCAGAAAAAAAATATTCATCACTTTAACTTTGGTATTAAATTCATAACGGAATGTAATGCGTTCCTACAGAAGAAAAACGGGACTGAAGCTCAGATAGAAATAAACAATGTTAAAGAAAGTTGTATGTGTGTGTGCTAGAGGAAGCTCTCAGTCAAATTACGTGTAGACTTCCCACAGAGAATATATTTCAAAATCTGTCATAAATTGAGCCCTTTGGCAGTGTTAAATCAAATATCAAGGACACAGTTTTCAGAGCTACCATTTTTACACCTGGCAGAAAACAACATCAGTAGTATAGAAGAACAGTACAGAAAACTAATTGTTGTCAACTGGAAAGAAGAAGCTACATTTAAGAAGGATGGACCACGACCGGCTCCAGCTGACGGGCCGTGCTGCTGACGTCACCGGGTCGGGCTAACGATGCGTTAACGCAGCATTTCTCAAACTGGGTGCTGAGGCAGCCTGGGGTGTCCTGAGCGTATGCCAGGGCTGCCGCGTAATAAAGAAAAGTCGGCTAAAAATGGGAAATAATGAAGAAGGCATGTAGATACTTAAAGATAAAATTTAAGTTGTCTTTCTTTGCCACTGCCGACAATAGTTTATATCTTGTTTGAGAACCGCTGCGTTACCGCATCGTTAGCCTGACGCGGTGACGTCAGCAGCACGGCCCGTCAGCTGGAGCCGGTCATGATTTGTCTTGCGTTGGTTTCGACAATGGCACCGATAGCTGATAGTTCAGGGGCAATGGCAAACTATTGAACGTAAAATTTGCCTAGAGAAACCATAAAAGTCAAATAATGCTAAAGCTGGTTCTGCAACGTCCTGTAAAGGATACGCAAATAACATATTGTGCAAGACTTATATATATTTTTTAACTGACTAATCGGAATTAGGTGGACGTTATGGATAGCCACCACCTGCTGCCTTTACTTTCCAGGACTTTACCTCGATAACCATTTTAGACAGTTTCTTCTTCTTTGCGTTCACCGTCTGTAATCTCCGGCGGAAAGTTCAAGTTGTTCGTCCACCTCTAGACCTTAGTCTTGTTCCAGAACCTGAATGCCGCGTCTGCATCCTTTTTACAGAACTGGCTTACTCGTATGCAGACTATTGGTTCCTTGCCTCTCGGGCAGATGCACTTTGACTTCGAAGAAGCCCACAGTGGACTCTTACGACATGCTTTTGTTTTATCATAGTCATTGCACATAATTCACTCCCATGTTGCCGCTGCCAACATCCAGCCCGCCAGTTTTACCACGTCAACATTCAGTCCGCCAGTGTCAGCATTCATTTTGCCACTCACAACGCTGAGTTAGCCACTCACAGTATTTAGTTAGTCACTCCCAATATTCATTTAACTACTCACAGCGTTTAACCATCCACTCCTAATATTCAGTCCGCCAGTGTCAGCATTCATTTTGCCACTCACAATGCTGAGTTAGCCACTCACAGTATTCAGTTAGTCACTCCCAATATTCAGTTTGCTACTCCTAACATTCAGTAAGTTATGCGCTTCCAGTGTTCAGTTAGCCTCTCCCAACGTTCAGTTAGCCGCTCCCAATGTTCACTTAGCCACTCCCAATGTTCAGTTAGCCACTCCCAACGTTCAGTTAGCCGCTTCCAGTTTTCAGTTAGGCACTCCCAATGTTCAGTTAGCCAATCCCAATGTTCAGTTAGCCGCTCCCAATGTTCAGTTAGCCGCTCCTAGTGTTCAGTTAGCCGCTCCTAGTGTTCAGTTAGCCGCTCCCAACATTCAGCCCGCCAGTGTTAACATTCAGTTAGCCACGCCCAGTATTCAGTTATTCACGCCCAGTATCCAGTTTTGCCACTCCCGGCATTCAGTCACCGTGTGTCAACATCCAGTTAATCTGTTCCAGTACTCATCTAATCTGTCCTACTATTGATTGAGCCGGTCCCAGTATTCAAGAGCCAGTAGTAACATAATTCACTGGGTAATATTGTTAACATTCTACCCCACCGCAAACTTTATAACATTGCAACAAGTATGAAGGAATCCACGCCCAGAATTTATTCCCTTCACTTATTTATGTTAACAATTTTCGGAACATTTGTTTGGTTGGCTATCGTTGCCGGTTTTTCCCATCCGGGATGCCTGCCGAAAATGTGATAACCTCTGAAAGTGTGATAATCCCTGAGAAATTGATAATCCCTGAGAAATTTAGCTTCTCTTCATGGGTGACAAAACAACGTGACAAAGCTCCAGTAAAGGTTAATATAACCTTTTCATGCGAACGCGCTTTGTAATGCCGGGTTGCTGGGTTTGATCCCAGCTGCGGACAATTTGTTTTGCGTTGGTTTCGACAATGGTACCGAGAGCTGACAGTTCAAAAGCAATGACAAACTATTGAACGTAAAATTTGCCTAGAAAAACCACAACAGTCAAAAAATGTTGGTTCTGCAACGTCCTGTAAAGGATACGGAAATAACATATTATGCAAGACATATATTTTTTACTGACTAATCGGAATTAGATGGTCGTTATGGATAGCCACCACCTGCTGCCTTTACTTTCCAGGACTTTACCTCGATACCAATTTTAGACCGTTTCTTCTTCTTAGTGTTTACCGTCTGGATTCTCCGGCGGAAACTTCAAGTTGTTCGTCCACCTTTAGACTTTAGTCTTGTTCCAGAACCTGAATGCCGCTTGCGCATCCTTTTTACAGAACTGTCTTACCCGTATGCAGACTATTGGTTCCTTGCCTCTCAGGCAGATGCACTCTGACTTTGAAGAAGCCCACAGTTAGTGGACTCTTACGACATGCTTGTGTGTTATCATAGTCGACGTCATTGCACATAATACACTCCCATGTTGCCGCTGTCAACATCCAGTCCGCCAGTTTGAACACGTCAACAGTCAGTCAGCCACCCTTAACATTCAGTCCGCCAGTGTCAGCATTCATTTTGCCACCCCCAACGCTGAGTTAGCACTCACAGTATTTAGTTAGTCACTCCCAATGTTCAGTTAGCCGCTCCCAATGTTCAGTCAGCCGCACCCAACACTGAGTCTGCCAGGGTCAGCATTTAGTTAACAACGCCCAGTATTCAATTAGTCACGCCCAATATTTAGTTTGCCACTCCCAACATTCAGTAAGTCGCTTCAAGTGTTCAGTTAGCCGATCCCAACGTTCAGTTAGCCACACCCAACGTTCAGTTAGCCGCTCCCAATGTTCAGTTAGCCGTTCCCAATGTTCACTTAGCCGCTCCCAATGTTCACTTAACCGCTCCCAATGTTGGGTTAGCCACTCCCAACGTTCAGTTAGCCGCTCCCAATGTTCAGTTAGCCGCTCCCAATGTTGGGTTAGCCGCTCCCAATGTTCAGTTAGCCACGCCCAGTATTCAGTTAGTCCCGCCCAATATTCAGTTTGCCACTCCCAGCATTCAGTTTGCCACTTCCGGCACTCAGTTACCGAGTGTCAACATCCAGTTAACCTGTTCCAATCCTCATCTAGTCTGTTCTACTATTGATTGAGCCGGTCCCAGTATTCACTAGCCAGTAGTAACAGAATTCACTGGGCGATATTGTTAACATTCTACCCCACCGCAAACTTTATAACATTGCAACGAGCATGCATCTTTCCCATTGCAACATACGCCTGTGAGACCTGGACACTTACTAAACAAGCGGAACAGCGCATAAATGCATTTGAATATAAATGTTACAGACAGGTTCTAAGAATATCTTGGGTAAAGAAAAGAACAAATGCATCCATACTTCAAGAGCTGAATATTGAAGAGGGTTGGCTAGTAAAGACAATAAAACAAAGAAAATTGAAATATTTTGGTCACTTGAAACGTCATGGAGGTCTAGAGAGAACAATAATGGAGGGGTATATGCCTGGGAAGAGAGGAAGAGGAAGGCCAAGGAGAAGATGGGTGCAGGATGTGGCAGATGATCTCCAGATGGGTGTATCAGACGCAGGACATCTTGCTCATGATAGGAAGGTTTTCCGGAGGGTTGTTATGGCAGCGAGGTTCCGCGAGGGACATGCTACTGAATGAATGAATGACTTATTCATGTTAAAAGTTTTCAGAACATTTGCTGGGTTGGCTATCGTTGCTGGTTTTTCCCACACAGGATGCCAGCCGAAAATTTGATAACCCCTGAGAATTTGATAATCCCTGAGAAATTTAGCTTCTCTTCATGGGTGACAAAACAACGTGACAAAGTTCAGACATTCCGTTCAACATGTAAGGAGATTAGAACTGGGGCACCCGTAACGATCATGCTAGCCTGTGTGGGTACAGTTGGTAAACTGAGCTCTCTGAACATAGTTTTAATTTGTTAACTCATTTATCTTAATCTTCTTCTTTCCGTTCCCCCTGCCAGTTGTTTTTGGATAAGAAGACCACATACATCTATGAAGTTTGTGGTGCGACACATCTCTTCCACCATTCCACGTAATTGGTTTATATTGGAATGCCAACCAGGCAAACCTGAGATCGCTCTATTGCATGTAGAGAGCATATATGTAACACACAGGTTCCACAGTTGTAAAGATTAATCTACCCTTTTCACGCGAACACGCTTCGTAATGCCGGGTTTGATCCCAACTACGGACAATTTGTCCACGACCGGCTCCAGCTGACGGGCCGTGCTGCTGACGTCACCGGGTCGGGCTAACGATGCGTTAACGCAGCATTTCTCAAACTGGGTGCTGAGGCAGCCTGGGGTGTCCTGAGCGTATGCCAGGGCTGCCGCGTAATAAAGAAAAGTCGGCTAAAAATGGGAAATAATGAAGAAGGCATGTAGATACTTAAAGATAAAATTTAAGTTGTCTTTCCTTGCCACTGTCGAAAATAGTTTATATCTTGTTTGAGAACCGCTGCGTTACCGCATCGTTAGCCTGACGCGGTGACGTCAGCAGCACGGCCCGTCAGCTGGAGCCGGTCATGGATGGACTACCTACTAACGGAAGATTTTTGGCTAGGCGTACTTCGACACCAGGCATTTAAAGAGTTGGCCACTTTCGCCCTTACTTACTTAATAATGCCCGTTAGCAATGCTGTAGTTGAGAGAATATTCTCTCTTGCAAAATACAACAGGATTTTCTTGATGCAGTTGTCATAATTAGAGCAGAACTATTGATATCAAAGAAATGTTGCAAAGACTTCATTCCATCTGGGAAAATGCTTAAAGATTTTACATCCGAAAAGGTTTATGCTGCATCTTCCACTTGTTCCAGTGAGGATGACAGTGAAGAATTCAATCTAGAGCTTTTTATGTGAAGTGATTGCAATGTTACATTTTATTTGGCAATTTTCTGGCATATTTTGGGTGAGGGTTTGGCATAAAATGAAGTTCTTTTATCTGGCAACCCTGAATTGGACTTGACGGCCAAACGTACCTGGCATGAACGAACCAGAAAAGCATGACCAAACATCGGAGATTTCCTCATCGCCATTTTTCATGTTTACACTACTACGACAGAAAATACATTATCTCTTTGTAAAATAAAAAAAATTGTGGTATTATACTTCACGATTGTGGGGTTTTCTTGGTTCACGGATAATCAACCCGTAAGTTTCACAAGGTAAACTACCTTTTTTTGTTTAAAATAAGCCTACCCCTAGTAGTACTACTCGTCCATGCCATTTCGTCCATATAATAATAATAGTATTAAAAATACTCCATAGCAACTTCAACTTGAAATTGTCCTAAACCCCTGTCAGATGATCATCATGATCAATCATCAACACCATGCGCTGGCTGGTGCCTGCCTGATTTAGTTGTTAATTGAGTTAATTTAGTTTCTTCTTGATAAAAATAAATTTACATAAATTTTAATTTATGTTTATAGTTACTTTATTGTGATAATTTATTAAAATTAATAATACAAATTAGGCTCTCCTCCGAACTTCTACCCCCGCATTATGGCGGCCTGAAATATCCGTTCGGGGCTCAGTCCCCAAAAAAATGCGGACTTCACTTTCTGCCAAGGAACAAATCGCGGCAAAACTATGATTACTTGACAATTTCAAGAGACGCAACAATGCAATGCGGACGATAAAACTAATAAAAGCGACTGGTAACAATGTCGAGGTTTCTGCAGACGATAAAAGCGACCGTTGACAATTTCGAGATATTACAGACAATGAAAGCGATATGGCGGGTAGACCAAGCGCTCCCACGCAGATTAGCAATACTGTTCTTCCGATTGAGGATTTAACAGCGGTAGATGTCAGACTTGTCGGCATGTGCAAAACGCGATTAAACTCACCGCCGAGGGTATCCCCCGGGGGGAATGGGGGGCTAAACTAGGTGCCTGGGTCTCACGAGCAAAGTAATTGGAAGAAGTTGCAGGAGATGCTGTAGCTGCTGCTCGTGAGTCTCAGCCATCTAGTTTAGCCCCTATCCGCGCGGGGGATAACGTCGGCGGTGAGGCATAGTCACAGAAACAGGTCCGCAAGTAACATATCGCTGAGACCCTGTTAGAGCATTTGTTTCGTTTTTCTGAGCCGATCCTACATTTGCCGTGATTTGTTCGTCGGCATAAAGTCCAAGTCCCCATTTTACATATTTGTTCCTCTGCAGAAAGTCCGACAATGGGAAGTGTCAACGGTCGCTATTATCGTCTGCTACTATCGTCTCCAGTGTTGCGTCTCGGCAAGTAACATATCGCTGAGACCCAGTTAGAGCATTTGTTTTGTTATACGGAGCCAGCATATTTTTAATAGAACTAAGCCCCAAACGAATATTTCAGGCCTCCATAATGCGGGTGTAGAAGTTCGGAGGAGAGCCCAAATTACACTACTGGTTTTTCTTTTTTTACTACACGGTTGCTTAAAAACAGCTCTCTAATTTTTAAGAATTTAGAAAATATCGTTTAATAAAATGGCTAGCTCCCGAATAACGGGCACAAAAGATGGCGGCCAAAAACAGGGCCCCAGTCACGTGTTAATTGCGCACTTCCAGCCACTTAATTTGCGGTTTTCTGGTGACTACTGCCACCACCGAGAGTATCCCCCACTCCGCTCATGCGGCGTGGATTGGGCTAAACTAGGTGGCTAGGACTCGCGAGCAAAGCTGCAGGAGATGTGGAAGCTGCTGCTTGTGAGTCCTAGCCATCTAGTTTAGCCCCAGTCCACGCCGTGTGAGCGGCGTGGGGGATACTCTCGGCGGTAGTCATCGGCAAACCGCAAATGAAGTCGCCGAAAGTGCGTAATTGACACGTGACTGAGGCTCTGTTATGGTGTTTTTGCGGCCGCCATCTTTTGTGCCCGTTATTCGGAGGATAGCCAATAAAATATAGGGCTTTCAAAACTTATTCGGAGGATAGCCAAAGACAATATTAATAATAATGGCCATCCTGAGAATAACGGTCCCAAATTATCAAGGCCAAAAATATACCTTAACAGGGCCTCAGTCACTTGTAAATTGCGGTTTTCCGGCGACTACCGCCACCGCCAAGAGAATCTTTAGCGCGGGGCTAAACTATATGGCTGGGACTCACGAGCAGCAGCTACCGCATCTCCTGCAGCTTCCTTCATTTTATTTGCTTGTGAGTCCCAACCATCTTGTTTAGTCCCACTCCACGTGTAGCGGGGCGGGAGATACTCCCGCAAGTCCGCAATTTACATGTGACTGAGGCCCTGTAAGAGTATATTTTCAGCCTTGATAATTTGGGACCGTTATTCGGGTAATAGCCATAATAATATATTCCTTATCTGTATGATACGTCAGTTATCCCAACTATGCCTATATATATATATATATATATATATATATATATATATATATATATATATATAACACACACACACACTAATTAACAAAATAATTCTTAATGATATAATAATGTATATAGTTAAGATATAAAATCTTGTTGATTTGATCAAATCAATGATAGATAATGAAATTATATTATAAACCAAAAAACTATCTCAAGTGTATGTGTAGATGAACTATCAGACTGCAACTTTGAATGTTCGTTCGAGCACACCTGGACAAGAAGATAGGCATACACGAATCTGCTGCCTGTGATTGTGGAGCAGATAAACTCGAACATGTACTGATATGATAGGAGCTGATGAGAATTGCCTTAACTTACTACTACCGGCAGATGTTGGGAGTCGGTCTGGTTCACTCATCACTCAGTAGAGCCACACCCACGCAAAGCTAGTGTGCACTAAAGTAGTTGGAGATGGAACTCAGTTATTCAGTAGGTGGGAATAATTTATTTAACCTTTAGCACCCCACAATAAAAATTCAAATTATTTCCCTTGCCTCCCACCTTATTTTTTTCAGATTTTGCGTTTTTTATGGAGGAAACATGAAAAACACTATAACTTTTTGGTTTATGAATAATTTTGCATAATTATTTAAACTGAAATAAACAAATGATTTCTGCATACATCGATATGAGTTTTGTTGGTGTATGTTTGATAGGTGATGTGTGAGGACAGAGTGAAATGGGGAAAATGTAAAAAAAACAGTACAAACATAAAGACTCACCAATTAGTAATGCATCTCCACGTATTCCGTATCTCTAAGAATCTGACACACTGTAAACAGAACTACCTTCACTTACTTCTCCAGACATGTCAACTTCGCGACTGATATCGGCTGCATGAAAACACAAAATCTAATCGTCAGAGTCAGAATCCATGAAGATTTCAGAAAAATTAAATTCCATTTCGAAGGATGGTGATGGATATCGAACTGGCTTATAAAAATTGAGCCAACAAGCCCATTCGCGGCCATTACAGGAAGTTAAACCACTGTAGAATAGTTATTTATAGTTTTCAAGTGACGTCAAACGCATAGCTCCGTTTAGTTGGGTATTTTCCCGACCATATAAGGTTGTCGACTATACTCGACTGTGGGGTGCTACGGGATAAGCGGCGGAAGTCCAGTATACTCGACTGTGGGGTGCTAAAGGTTAATCTAAGAATAAAATATTTAGTATGCGCTAAAATTACATTAGTTCTGATTCTAAGATTAAAGTTTTTTTCTTTTTAACTTCACTTTTTACACTTTTCAGGTACCTAAGTATGAATGTTTACTTAAACATTCTATTTCTACTAAATAGGCAACAACTGTAGTCTCTAGTTGACTCACGTTTCCTCAGCTAAATGTATTTTCCTACTTCACAGTCTCATAGCCCACCAACTACTGAACCAGGCATCGGTTAACCTAACCCTAAAGCTTTTAGACATCATGATCTATTATGACAGTGTTTTTCAACCCATGGGCCACGGCCCGTTGATTTGGCATGGAAAAGTCACTGTGAAGCCCAAACAATTCAGCTCATTTATGTTACTATGTAGGGTAGTGGTTCTTCTCAACAGGATCGATACCTTAAATACTTTCTGTTTATGTGAAAAGATAAAACCAAATGGAGAAATTGAATGGATGTTATTGTAGCGCTTCGTATATCAAAAACAAGGCTTCAGCCACATATATATAAGCAAATGTTAACCCCTTAGAAGCAGCAGATCATCCAGATGTTAGCCGAAAATTGTAATTTTGTGACATCACATTTAACAAGTGAACTGCTAACTAGAATTGCTTTTGTTTCAAGATTGCTTAGTTGTCAGGTGAGATGTGAAAAACTTTTTGCTGTTTTGGTGGGCCACTAGTGTAAAGGGTTGAGGAACACTGACGTATAAGATGTCAAGGTCACCACTTTTAGTATTATAGAATATATTATAACACCAGGTCAGTGACAGTGAGTCACTGAGTGAACATACTTATTCTTTCTTCTTTACCCTCACCGATTATTTATCAATCATAATATCAAGACTGTTGTCACTGTCTGACTAAGAATCATCGACAGAGTTCTAGACCTTTTCCCTTATCATTTGGTCTGAAAAAATCACATAAAAATGGTATCACATCTATTTACATTTTTTTTTTAATCAGAAAGCTACACAAACACAATGCCAAACTTCAGGAGCGAAAGAATTCTTTGCTAATTCGAATTTTTCAAAACATGTTCATACAAATTTGTTTTTCTAGCAAACAAAATAATATTAGAGTGTCTCTTTGAAGCTCCACTATAGTGGGGAATAGTCGACGGGATGGATTCAAAAACAACTTAAAGTGGCTACCAATCCAGGAAGAGTTAACCAATCATTGTATATTACATACACAGTTTATATTGTGAACTGAATCTGTATAACACATTTAATTTCTTTTACGCACTCAGTTTGTTGTACACACTTAGTTTTTATTACAAAAATTGTTTTTATTACACTCAGTTTATCTTGCACAGTAAGTTTATATTATTGTTGAAATTGTTTTCTTTGTAACCTTAACTACTGTTTTGTTGTGGTTTCAGATTCATGACTTTTAACAAGTTGGATATTTTAATATTTCAAAATGGATGATGGATTTGGTTTTGGGAGGAATACATCTGGACGGTCTGGCTACGATGTTGGACCAGGTGAGGACCGAGGCAGATTCTTTCAAGGAACACCAGTTGACATGCTTACAGTCCGACAAAATTCCCTAGGTGGGATGGAGATGGAGTATCAGCAAGTGTTTGTAGCTCGTCGTCCAGGTGAAATATTCTCAGAGCCGTTTGACGAGACTGTCACAACATCCAATCCGATTGCTGAATCACGGAATATTGCTTATGCAACTGATAGCCGATACTACAGTGAGGCAGAAAGGCTGAAGACCTTCCAAGACAGATGGCTGGAAGATTACCATGTAAAACCTAAGGACCTGGCTAGGGATGGGTTTATCCACATTGGTCCAGGTGATAAAGTGAAGTGTGTTTTTTGTTTAAAAACTCTCAGAGGGTGGGAGGTTGGTGACTCTGTGGAAGGCGAGCACAGAAGACATTATCCATTTTGCCCGTGGGTCAAAGGAGAGTGTGATAGTTTGAATATCCCTCTTAATGCAACAGAAAGCATGAAAAAATCTTTTGGGTGAGTAATTTATTGACTGCTAATTTTTTTCAATATTTAAATGTACACAAAATTGACATTTGAAATATTTTGGCCACATTAAAAGACAATTTCTTCTTTGATTGAGTTCATTGGCTGTAAACTCCGGCAGACAGTTCTGGTGGTTTGGTTACCACTAGATTTTTTCCTTGCTCTAGAACTTGAATTTTTGCTTGGCCACTTATTTTGCAGATCTGGCTTATTTGCATGAGGACTGTTGGCTCCTTGTATTTCAGAAAGATGCACTATGAGTTCAAAGAAAACATCCCTGATTGGTTGCCTTTTAGAGTATGCTAGTTAGGGGGCAGGGGTTTACCCCGCCCCCCTCCTCCCCTCCTAATGGGGCCCCAGAACCCACACAGGAATTAAAAGACATAACAGTCCTTTAAAAACTATATTGGGTAGACAAGTTAAAGGCAAGAGAATGAGAAGCAGACAATGATGCAAGTGGGATGACAACATTCAGAGATAAATTAACAGCAGTCTGAGAGTATACTACCAAGTCAAAAGACAGTGTGTGTTGGAGATCCATTGTAACCAACCTTCATTGTGGGGATAGCACCTGATTGACTGAGAATTGACAGAATCAGTTTGAAGTGCAAGTGTGAATCAAGCTGATCATCTGTCTATTTATTGGCTCTTTCCTTCACCAGCATAAAGCAAAATCAGATACAGTGGTGAAAGAGTTTCTCCATCACAGTAATAGAGTAGCCTGGTTTTCAACTTTACCAGAATAATGAAAATCATATCCTGCTGCCTGAGCTGTCCAGACATACATAAACTATGCTTGTTAAGACAGTGTGAGATTAATCGTCATGGTGGCTTGATTGGGTTTACATTTATAAGTTACTAGATTTGATTACCCGGCTTCACCCGGGATAGTGAAAGCAAGTCTAAATCTCTGATCCTGTACCTCATCTGCTGCCCTGTAGGTAGACCTAGTGGAAATAGGGGTCTAACTAAAACCCTGTATTTAATATCCTGTATTGAACTTTATCTTTGTCTCCACCACTGTTGTATATTTAGGTGCATCCCCTGTAACACTAACAGCAGTATTTAACAGTTTGGAAGACAGACAAATGTATGGTCTAAGATGCATATATATATATATATATATATATATATATATATATATATATATATATATATATATATATATATATATATAGGAAGATAACAGTGAAATAATTTTTTGAAATTAGCTTTCAAGGGAAGTAACAGTTAAATTAAAAAAGGGATGTAACTAAGTATTTAATATCCTGTATTGAACTTCACTTTGTCTCCACCACTGTCGTATATTTAGGTGCAACAGAGCATTCCCTGTAATACTAACACCAGTATTCAACAGTTTAGAAGAAAGACAAATGTATGGTCTCAGACACATATAGATATATGGTTTCAAGGGAGATAACAGTGAAATATAATTTTTGTTAAATTAGCTTTTCAAGGAAAGTAACCGTTAAATAAAAAAAGGGATATAACTCGAGTGAAAGTTTTCTTTGACTGATTCTCATAGTAATTAAAGAAATGCAAAATAACCTGAACCAACAGCGTGACTGTTAAACATTATAGTTATGGTTTGGAACGTGTTAACACTTCCTTTATAATCAACACATGAACTACAAAGAGGGTTTGTGATTTATGGTATAGATAAATCTTTCTCTCTCTCTCTCTCTTCTGCCGTCCTTTTTAGGATGCAATTTTTCATTATTTGAAGCCCTATTCTGGCTCTTGCCAGGGGCCGCAATATATCCAAGCAATAAATATGGCCTAAAGGCTGAACACGGTTTCCGGGACCTTTCCACTGTGATCCTCACCAACATGGTACCTGACAGTCACTGACTGTTAAATGATTTCCTCACGTATGACACATTCTCTCTCTATATCTCGCTCTCTCACTCTCTTTGAGTCAATGATTAAGTTTAATAGCTAAAAATCTATTGGATATCCTAACATATGACACTCTTTCTGTATAAGTAAGTAAGAGAGAAAGAAAGAGAAATTACCTAATATTGTATTTTGATACCTGAAATACCATTCAAAGTTAAAATCCATCTGCCTGGTTGGCAAGGAACAACAAACTGTAAAGATTAGTAAAATGGATGTACATGCAAAACTCAAGTCCTGGAAGCAGTGCCAAATTCTAGAAATAGGTGAGGTTCAAGAATCTTTAACATCAAGATCTTGATTTGAATATCCTCAGTTTGAAGATGAAGCCAACAGGAGAGAGTGCAGTTTCCTGCATGCAAGATTTCTCTCAGCGTTTGAAATCATTTGAGGGATGGCCAAGACAAGCACATATAAGACCTGATGCTTTGGCAGAAGCAGGATTGTATTACACTGGTAAGTGATGTTATAAGATTTCAGATTGGACCTTTCCTTCGTGTTTTGTTTGCTTCTTCTTGACATCACTGTCTTTGATGATTACATCATTGGGCCAGTTCTCATGATGAACTCAATCCTTAATTTGTGTGAATGAATAAATCAAGAATTGACATCCTGACACTCAGGACATTCCCACGTGTGCCCAGTCTCTTTCCTCAGTAGCCAAGAAAGAGTCTGTATGCTAATAGCACCAAATGCAGCCTGTTTAAAAGTCCAGCTACATTTCCCCTTCATTGTTGAATTTCTTCCAGATGCTTTGCACGCCCGTGCTGAATAGTCTTTCAAGGTATGGACTTTCTGTTTCTTCTTTTGCACCACTCATTTGACCCCAGAGAGGCTTTATCGTAAAGCATCTCACCACCTAGAAAAGTGGCAGAAGTCCACCTGTATGCTTGCTCATTACCTCGCACATCTGAATATCCTGAACATTCCCTTCAATCAGACAGGTGCCATCTCAATTAACATTGTCTGATTTGGTCTCCAGTACCCTCTGACTCTTGTCCTCTCTATACAGACTGCTGTTTATTAGTCTTTTGATGTCATCATCCCACTTGTATCACTATCAACTTTTCGCTCCAGGATGGATTTGATAAAAGGGTATGTCTTTTTAATGTGACTGAAATACTTCACATTCTTGTTTCTTTCAGAAACTTTTTTTCATTCCCTGGTCTCTTGAGCTCTTCTAGTTCCATACAGATTAGAGTTTAGTGTTGATTCACTGAGACAAGTAATATTGACATGTTTTATTCTTCTGCCTGTGCCCTTGAAAGAGCAGTTGACACATTTTATTGTGGTTTACAGCTAGGCTTCTATCAAATTGGCCTTTGGGATCTACATGGGTTATTTACATTTGCTAATTGTCTCCTCGCCTGCGGATTGGAAGGTCATGGGGTCAGGCTCTGATGGAACTGGACTTTTTTCAAAATTGACCTTGGCTCCCAAGTCGACCCAGCCTTGAGTGGGTACCAGGTGCTGTCCTGAGAAGTAAGGGCCCATTAAAGTGCCAATTGATCTATAAAATATAGGTCTAGCCCGATATGCCCAATACGCCTGAAGACATGGAATAGGATCCCGTCAATTTTATTTTTGTAAAAGATAATTGTCATAATGCTGGTCATTATTTGTTGCTGCCCCATTATTATTTACTCATTAACTCCTTTTGGCTTAAATCCCCACTAGCTGTACCCGGCCACGCTGTACCCCCCCCCTCCCCCCCCCTCCTTCCACCAATCATATCTCCCTCTCCGTAGGATTGCAAAATCATCACCTGGCGAAATTATTAAAATAGAAATAGTTAAGAAATGAGAACTTTAAAATAATATTTTAAGCTCTCTCAGCTAACTGTGTCTGGCATAACCCCCCCCCCCCCCTTTCCCTAATCATATCATCCTCCCCGAAGGATGGGAAAGTCACCATGTGACGAAATATTGTAACTAAATTGAGCTTAGCGTCCGTGTCCACCCGGACTTAAATAGGTAGCACTAAATGTGGCCAGTGTAACAGCTACCACATCACCCATCCAGTACCAGTACTACTGCAACCACTACTGCCATCACAACAACAAAAACTGTCACTACAGTCGGTGTAGAAAAAAGCAGTTAGCGCTGCATGCTGGCGCCACGGACTATTTAGTTTAATTTTGCCCCAGACATAGAAGAAAAAAAACTTCATCATGTAACCAGTGATGGAACCCACAATAAAAAGTACACTATACTCACGAATAGCGAAGAAAAATATCCCGCACCCATCATCTCTCCCTCTCCGAAGGAACGATTGTTAACTGACCTTGGCATCCGTGTCCACCCAAACTAAACTGGACTGTAAGCCATCGTAGTTAAGTTTCTGTCATCGCCAAATAGTTTTTGATCCAGAAACGACGCAGGGAGGCTAATTGGGACTTAACTGAAATCGGATGTCTTTGGACAATAGGCTCAGATATCGCAGCCTAGCAGTAAACCACAACACAACATGGCAACCACCCTTTTAAGGGAAAAAGAACAATTATCACCCAGCGGGGAATCAAACACCGGTCACCCGCATGACATTTATACTACCGAAGACTGAAGAGTCTAGGTCAGATATCTCAGCCTAGCTGTAAACCACAACACAACGTGCCAAAAGCCATCTCGAGGGCGAACGAAGATTACCCGTGACGTGACTGTTGGTCATCACATTGCCGCTGTCGCAGGCTAGCTGTAAACCCCAAAACCGAAAAAAGGCGTAGATATCACAGCCTGGCCATAAACCACAACGTGCCAGCCGCCCAGTTAAGGGCTAAACAAAAAAAATTATATCACCTGGCGGGAAATCGAACGCGGGTCACCAGCATGATAAGCAGAATAGTTACAACTACGCTGCCAAATACTCAAAAAGATAGTGGAAATGAAATTATATAGTAATGCAATGTTCAAAAATAGCTCAGCAGTCAAAATGGCCAATCAAACTAAAAACAAATCCGGGCCGGCAATGAAACAAATAATGATTTGACCGTTGCTGGAGCTACGTCGTTCGTGGTTTGTGCAATTTTCTGACAAAAAAATCACGCTTTGAGTCAAAGGCAACATTGTGTGAAAGTTTAAAAGCGATCAGTTCAGTAGTTTCCGAGTTTATAGTTAACAAACTTGGAAAATTAACCATCTCTAGCCAAGCCATTTTGTCTGAAAGAAGAAAAACGAACAAAATCTGGGAAGCCATTAGTATCAACAGTTATGAGACGAAAAGATGGCGCTATATTGGACACATTCTGAGAAGACACCAGCAGAGAATCAGCAGACAGGCGCTGGAGTGGGAAATAAAGGGATTGAGGAAATGAGAGAAACGCTGAGGTGATTCTTGATGAGATAAGGGAAAAGTACAATTCTGGGTTCCATCTACAACATCGAGGCGACTGTGCAGGATAGAACAGATTGGAGAAATAGACTGTGAGTCCTGTGTCTCATTAATGGTACA
Source organism: Candidula unifasciata (assembly GCA_905116865.2). Lineage (NCBI taxonomy): Eukaryota > Metazoa > Mollusca > Gastropoda > Stylommatophora > Geomitridae > Candidula > Candidula unifasciata. The sequence continues at coordinate 1,131,528 of CAJHNH020002335.1, read as the reverse complement.
ATTGGAATGTGAAGGAGCTCCATGGTCTCAAGGCATGGTGTCCGCCTCGAGTGCTAGAGGTTCTGGGTTCAATCCCCAGTGAGGGCTGGGACTTTTTTTTCACATGGACCTGGACTTCTAGTAATTACCTCTGGGTAGTAAGATCGGACGCCCATGTGCATTTTTGCGCACGTAAAAAATCCATTGGCAGTTGGAAATCGAAAAGAGTAGCCTAACGGCGTTGTCCGGGCCAAATTTTGAGATAAAAATCTACCCAAAGTATGTGAGCGTCCTCGCCGGTGCTACAGAGCCTATGCACTATGCTAAACTTCTTCGGACTCAGGCTTGAGTTAGAAGAAGAACGGAGCACTTACGGGTTACTACCCATGTGCCATGATGTTGATCCGTTGTTCAAAAGCTAAAATAGGACAGTGAATGAATCTCCTACAGCTCCCACCTTATCTTTGCCATATTATCTTCTCAGTGCTAATCTTTGTCTCTGATTCGCTTCTCCATTTTTTTTAAAGTTATCTTGGGGGAAAGGGGAGGGGGGTGTCGCAGGGCAGGAACATTTTAGTTTTATTTTTCACTGTGTATCTTATCCAGTCCATCTTTTTCACTGTGTATCTTATCCAGTCCATCTTTTTTCACTGTGTATCTTATCCAGTCCATCTTTTCACTGAGGCTTACAGGGAATTTGACACCACCTTGGTTTTAAGATTTAAGAAAAGTATTTGGCAAAAACAAAAAAAAACTCCTTAAATGAGATTTGTAGTCCATGTATTCATATCCTGACCGCCCAAATATTTGCACAGGCGTCAAAATGGCCAGTCAAGTTAACTGTGTGTCTTGTAAACAGATCACAATAGACACATGAGGAACATGGCGTGTGAGGGGAACAGGATGCAGCCGGAAGGGTCGGTTTTGCAGCTTCTCGGGCAAAAGGTTTAATAAATGATTCAGTCTTACCATTTTATTCCCTCTTTACTGCACAGCAAGAATGTGGGAAATAAACAGTCAGACGATTGAACAGTCAGACAGATTGAACAATCAGATAAATTGACTGGTTATGCACCCCTTGATGGTGATTTGATGAGTGACAAGTTAGATGTCAAGTGACTTCTTCTTTTTCGCGTTCACCAGCTGTAAATTCTGGCAGAAAGTTCTGATTGTTCGTCCACTTCTGAACTGCAGTCCTACTCCAGAACCTGTGTGTTGCATGTGCATCAGTTTTACAGATCTGATTCACTTGAATGCAGACTGTTGGTTCCTTGCCCCTCAGGCAGATGCACTCCGACTTCAGAGGAAGCTCCCCTATAAGTCGACTCTTACAACATGCTTTTGGGTAGGCAGTGGGTCTATTCTTGTTTTTCCCACAATGGGGCCCTGGAACCCACACGGGGTCGAGTGACTAATGTGGGAGCTCAAATGTATCCTTACAATCTGAAGAGAGAGAGTGACCAGAAGATTTGGCTGAACTGTACACTCTGAGATTTGGGTTGACTTTTTAACTTGGAGCTGTAGTTGTAAATTAACAGAGCATCCCACCTTATCTGCCGTGGTGTAGAAGGTGCTTTGCTTTGCTGGAAAAAAAAAATTGTCTAGGTTAAGTGTGCTATATAGAATGGCTTAGCATTGCACGCCACCAAGAGCCCTGAAAAGTTCTCCTGCAGTGTTGATGCGATCAAAGGAGACGAACCCAAATACTGTCCCGACTGCCGGCGAAGTCGCCTGCTAGTGAAACAATGGGCGACCCTGTTGCCGATGTGAAGGTGTGAATTTCCAAGACTTTATATACCATCTGGAATAGGACTACCTGTAATATTTATTAGCTCTTCTTCTTCTTGTAGTCACTTCCGTGTGGCATTGGTAGTTCTGTCTGTTAACAACCTTCTGTCTCATGTGCTTTCAGTCAGTTCTGACACAGGTGATCTTCCATGCCATGTCAGATTGCTCAGCATCTTTTCTCTGTCTTCCTCTGCCTCTTTTCCCCTCCAACTGTCCTATCATCGTAATGTACTCCAGTTTTCTCCCTCTGACGACACAGCTAAAGATTATAGACTGTTTCCTGATGTGAGCGATCACTGATATTTTTGAGTCAGTTTCTTTCAAGACATCTTCATTACTCTTTATTTGTCCAGGGTGGGTATTCTCAAGATTTGTCTATGAAGCCACATCTCCAGTGCTTCCAGATGAGTTTTTACTAATATTCCAACTGTCTATGATTCACTTCTTGTTAGTTTCTAGCTGTTTGGAAATAGCAATTGTATTTTTGTGTCTGTTGTATCCATTAGTTATTTTTATTTTTAATTGTGTGTGTGTGTGTGCAACGGTGAGGTGGGCAAGTTGTTTGCCTCGTACTCAGAAGGTCATAAGTTCATTTCACTGACACATCATTCAGTTCACAAGTGCTGTTTTTACAGGGATCCCTGGAGATCATTGCTGGGGCTACAGAGTTTGTGCTTTTGACAGACAGCTAGAAAATCCTGCACAGAGAGACTGAGCTGTATGGGATAATCCCTGGCAGTGAAATCAATCATGTTGACTTTATGTTTAACTGAATTTATGTGTATATAAACAAAGGTAATAAATTTATGTCTTTTTTTTTTTCTCAACTATCTTTCAGGAACATCTGATAAAGCCATATGTTTCTCCTGTGGGCAAGCACTGGCTAATTGGGAGCCCGGAGATGACCCTTGGTGTGAGCATGCTAAATGGTCTCCATACTGTCCTTATGTTCATTCGATTAAGGGATCAGAATATGTAAAACAGATTCTAGAGAAGGGCTCAGAACATTTGGGCAGCGTGAGACAACAGAGCAGTACAGAACAAGAGAGCAACATGATCCCAAGGAGCAGAGAGGTTAATCAGGCTGCTGCTTCTTCTGGGACAACAATGGAAAGAGAGTTGGAAACCAGAACACCTGACTTAAAGGTAAGGACTAAGAAGTATGGTAGCAGTGTTGGTTAATAAACTGGTTTTCCAATACACTGGCTAGGGGTTTAGTCTTCTGTACTTGGGAACTTTGCCCCTGGGGTTAATTCTGTTCCCTATGGTTAATTCTGTTCCCTACGGTTAATTCTGTTCCCTATGGCTAGTTCTGTTCCCTATGGGTAATTCTGTTCCCTATGGCTAGTTCTGTTCCCTGTGGTTAGTTCAGTCTCCTGATTTCTTCTGCCTTTCATCTCCCAAAACTTCTGTGTGGTTTCAGGGAGGGGGTGGGTAGACCCAGAGCGCCCCCCCCCCCCCCCCCCACCCCCAACAAGCATGTTGTAAAAGACAAATAATGAGGGATTTACTGTAATCAGATGTATTGGGCCAACAGATGCATATCTGTAAATGACAGCCCAGCGTGCCAACATCTTTTTAAGGGTGAGCGCAAAAGATTTCCCAGCGAATAAAAAAAAACAGCCCCTGAACCAATTTGTTACAAGCCTTTGATCCTTCATTTTTTCTGATTAAACAGCATTAAAAGTCTATGGCTAAGCACCATTATGGAAATCAAGGTCAGAATTTTGAGGGCCTGCGTTTTCCCTGTAGCAACATTTAGATGTGGAGTACAGGCCTTTCTCTTACGTGGCCTTCTTGGCGTCTCTCAAGTTTCATGTTTTTTTACTTGTGTGTCACATCCTGTATAGCTGTCAATATAGTTTCCTTTAAAAAGAAAAACAGTTATTACGAAGCTTTCAATTTGTGTTCTTTGGCCACATAATGAGAAGAGAGTAATTGGAGAACATCGTGACAACTGGAAAGATCAATGGAAAAAGGGGTAGAGGCAGACCCAGAGAGATGATGCTGGATAGGCTGAAACGATGGCATGGAGGGATATCATCAAGAAAGCTGTTCCAGGCAACCAGGGATTGTGATCTGTGGAGACGCATGAGCGCCTACGCCAGTTGGCAGGGCACATGATGAGGATGATATGTTCTTTAGCAACATTGAAATAAAAGTGTCAGCATTCTAGTGAACCGTAGTAGTTGCACTTACCTTGCTATACATGAGGAAACAAGGGTGTATTGAACAATTTTACTTTAGTGACACATTTTAAACCAATTTCACATAACCACTCATTGCTGACCCCACACATGTTTGTTAAGATAGTGTTTTTGATCTGTATCCATTTAATTCCATCTGAGGTTTCCCCTTATCTTTCACTTGTAGTATGTGGTTTTTTAACTCCATTTGCTTTAGTCTAAAGCTAGCTTGGTTTGGGCACGTGATGAGACATGATTCGATTGCAAAGACTGTACCTCAAGGAACATTGGAGGGTAGTCGAAGAAGAGGAGGACAAAGAAGAAATTGGAATGACACCATCAAGAAATGGACAGGACTAATTTATCATATAGTTATTCATCAAGCAGAAGACAGAAAAAGATGACGAGTTTTATGAGCTAGTGCTTCCATCAATACACCTCCACGACCCTAATGGGTCAAGGATTATCTTATGTTATGTTATTAAAGTGAGAGACTCTGAAGACAGGTTATATTACCTGCTGCTGGCCAGAGTTCTGAGACTGCCTGACCAGCTGACCTCTCACAGAAACCATTGCCTGTATGCTCCGTGGCTATTTGTTTCTCAGTTAACCTAACCTCTGTATCTAGAGGCCACTTCACCATTTACCATCTGGTGGATGCCAGATTGCATGTCAATGTTTCTCTGTAAATGTTCACTTGTTCCTTATTTTAGCCACAGCTGGTATCCCGCTCCCATCAAGAAACAGTGGCAGAAATTGGTAAGCATAGTTATGATCTTTAACCAACAATTGCTGTCATTGTTTTCTTCTCTCATTTGTGTCTTCAGTCCTCTCCATACATTTCTACAATAATTTTATAATATAATATAAAATAAATAATGAATATTTGTAAAAATTCACAATTTATTAGAGTGTTCTGTAAAAAAGGTTAACTCTTTAAGTACCAAAAAATGCAACATGTATGGTGGGATACTACATTCGGCCTGAAATAATCTTATGTGTGTGTCTGTGTTTTAAGTACAGTTAGGGCAACACATTTGTCTCTTTGATTTTGTTGTATTTTTAGTCCCTGGGGTGGTAGTATACCTATAATTTCATTGCCATTGTTGTCACAACTGGACGTTGGCTGTGATCTTCTAGGACTGAAAGAGTTCATTTTTTGGCGGGGGGGAAAGCGGGGGGGGGGGGGTGAATCTCCCAGGCTCGTGACCCTTTTCTCCAATGGTTTATGAAGTGAATGGAATATTTTAAATAAAAATGTGCACGCTGGTGAATAGCCCATGCTACCCATCAAGCACTAAACCAGTAGTGTATCCTTCTCATGACACTTGCTAGTAAAATTGGAAGATAATGATAATTGTTTAGTTTTCAGTAATTGAAAATGAAAGTCCCTGGTTTAACTTCACTGAAGTGTTCGATTTTATTCTTCTTAACGTTTACCGCTGTAAACCGGTTGGTTGTCCACTTCTGGACTTTTGTTCCAGAACTTGAGTTTTGCGCGTATATCCATTTTACGCATCTGGCTTATTTGTACACAGACGATTGCTTGCCTGTCATATGCACTCTGACTTCAAAGGAAGCATCGCTAATTAGTTGACTTTATGACACACTTGTTAGGGAAGTACTGGGTCTATCTTCTCTCCTACCCGCCTCCCAAATGGAGCCCTGCAACCCACAGGAGGAATATTCCATGTGTTCAGTGAATTGATTGATTTCACTCATTGAGGGTCAAGTTTTTGACAATCATAGCTCTAAATTTAACCTTGTTAAGACTTCATGTTTAGATATCTGCTGAATTGGTTAATTTGGTATGTTTTATTTCCCTGCAGAACAAGAGATAAACAGTGCACCAGTAAAAGCCATTCTTGAAACGTATGATATTCCATTAGAAAAAATGAGAGTGTTGCTTGAAGCGGTAAAAATATCTGGAGGTTTGTGTATTTTGTTTTTATTCAATGCTTTGGCCATGTATTATTTTATAAGAAGACTTTCTGCCTTTATTAGAGCCTGGGTTTTCAATGGCCAGTTCGTCTCTGATGTTTGTCTTATAAAAATGTGGCTTCTGAGGAGATGCTGTGTTGTAACAGCTAGAAACTTGGCCTGCGGATCTAAAGGTCGTGGGTTTAGGTCCTGATGGAACTAAACTTTTTCCCAAAATGACGTTGGCTCCCAGATTGTGCCAGCTTTAAATGGGTACCAGGTAGAGTTCTGGGAAGTAAAGGTGGCCAGTGTGATATTGACAACATCACTCTCCAAGTGCCGATTGGTCTATAAAATATATATAAGTCTAGCCTTATGTGTTCAAGATGCCTCAAGGCGTGGAAAAGGGTCCTTTATGGGGCTCCATTTTGGAGAACAAAGAATAGAATGTAGATAAATTATTCAACACTTCATTCCTTACCTATGTAAAATATTTGTTTTTCTTTTAAATCTCATGGGTTCACTGCAATTTTTTAAAGCATTTATTTGCTGAAAGAGTTAATAAAATCAAAAACCTTGCTAGTTGGTGCTGGCTGTCACACTTCTCCACATTTGCAGTCTCCAACAGACATGTGTTAGTCTGTGGCTGACACCCCTCCATGCCATGTATCAGTCTGTGGCTGACACCCCTCCATGCCATGTATCAGTCTGTGGCTGACACCACTCCATGCCATGTATCATTCTGTGGCTGACAACACTCCATGCCATGTATCAGTCTGTGGCTGACACCCCTCCATGCCATGTATCAGTCTGTAGCTGACAGACCTCCATGCCATGTATCAGTCTGTGGCTGACACCCCTCCATGCCATGTATCAGTCTGTGGCTGACACCCCTCCATGCCATGTATCAGTCTGTGGCTGACACCCCTCCATGCCATAGTCTGTGGCTGACAGACTTCCATGCCATGTATCAGTCTGTGGCTGATACCCCTCCATGCCATGTATCATTCTGTGGCTGACACCCCACCATGTCATGTATCAGTCTGTGGCTGACACCCCGCCATGCCATGTATCAGTCTGTGGCTGATACCCCTCCATGTCATGTATCAGTCTGTGGCTGACACCCCTCTATGCCATGTATCAGTCTGTGGCTGATACCCCTCCATGCCATGTATCATTCTGTGGCTGACACCCCTCCATGCCATGTATCATTCTGTGGCTGACACCCCACCATGTCATGTATGAGTCTGTGGCTGACACCCCTCCATGTCATGTATCAGTCTGTGGCTGACACCCCTCCATGCCATGACAAATGAATCTTGATAGTTGTCTTCCTCTGTCTTTCTTTCCATCAGTGTGTCCAGCTGTTACATTTTCCAGTTTTTCTCTGTTTATAATATGGTAAAAGAATGATGACTGCTTCTTTCTGGAGTTTGTAATATGTCTTGACTTATTTCAGAACATCTGAATCACTAACATTCCATCCCTGTATGGATGCTTTTGACCCATGTGGGAAATAGAATAGACCAGCTACCTCCCTAACAAGCATGTCTAAAAGGGCTACTAATTAAGGGTGCTTCTTTCCAAGAGATGAAGAGCCAGCAATCTGCACAGAAATAAACCAAATCTGTAAAACAAGTGTAACGCGAAACTCAAGTTCTTTAACAAAACCACAATGCATAGAACTACTTTTACCATTAGTTCTAAATGTCCCTACTGTCTTCTGTATTATAGTTGTTCATTTTGGAACCAGTCATCATAATCATTATGGTCCAGGTCCTTTGCGGAACGCCGATCTCCTCAGTCTTTCTTAAAGGAACTCAATCTCCTGCCAGCTCTCCCACTTTGTGCAGATTCCTTCCCAGTGAGTCTCCTAATCATGTGCCCACTTCGCTCTGGTCACCCCCTACCCCAATTTCCTGATACCAGGCCTTCTGCTGATTTCTTTCCAGTTTGCCATGGCACTTAATGAGGCCAGAATTTTCCTGTTTCCAGGACAAGATGCTGTTTGCTAGCCAATATTTCCTAATGTGCATATCGTTTAGGATGTTGTTTCTTATGCTTGGTCCATGGTGTTCTGTTGTCTTCTTTGACTGTGAGATAGTCCACCACTCACATCCATGTGTTGCTAGTCCACCACTCACATCCATGTGTTGCTAGTCCACCACTCACATCTATGTGTTGCTAGTCCACCACTCACATCCATGTGTTGCTAGTCCACCACTCACATCCATGTGTTGCTAGTCCACCACTCACATCCATGTGTTTCTAGTCCAATACTCACATCCATGTGTTGCTAGTCCACCACTCACATCCATGTGTTGCTAGTCCACCACTCACATCCATGTGTTGCTAGTCCACCACTCACATCCATGTGTTGCTAGTCCACCACTCACATCCATGTGTTGCTAGTCCACCACTCACATCCATGGACCTCATTAAGTGCTCATGCAGTCCACCACTCACATCCATATGCTGCTAGTCCACCACTCACATCCATGGACCTCATTAAGTGCTCATGCAGTCCACCACTCACATCCATGTGTTGCTAGTCCACCACTCACATCCATGTGTTGCTACAGGAAAGATGCATGCTCTTAAATTTTTGACACTGAACCAAGTATTACAGTGAACTTTATCTACTTTTCAGAGTTTTGTTGTGACACTATTTGACCTGTTGTGTTTTATATCTCTATAGATGATAATTTCAAACAAGACCCTGTGAAAAGCTTACTGGAAATGTATGATATTCCTGTTGAAACACTCAGAGAGATGCTAGCAAAGGTCACGGTTACTAAAGGTACATTTTATATATGTATAGTAAATTGTATATAGTAAATAGGTATATAAAAACTATATGCATTATATTTAAATACATATATATATATATATATATATATATATATATATATATATATATATATATATATATATATATATATATATATATATATATATATATATATATATATATATACACATATAAGATGACACAAAATATAATCTTGATCTCAGACATTGTCTGAAGGCCTATTTGGATAAAAATTTGCTTCATTAAAAACATTTGCAACTGTAAATATGACATTTTAAGACAGAGTTAGCTTTAACCTAAGAATGTATGGTGACATGGCTCATGCAGTCACTGTGAACTTGTATGATTAACAATACGGTTCTTTCTAGTCTGCCTCCGTTTCTCTGCTGTGCAACCTCCGCTGCCTGGTCGGTTGTTTCACCATGCCTAAGGGATCTATGCCGTCCAGAATGGTCTTGTGCAGCAGCCTTCCACGTTGTTGCGCCAGTGCCAAAAGAATTGAGAGCAGTTTTGGGAGTCTTTATAGCGCGTTTTTCCCTGGGACCTCTTCCCTTGCTGGAGCTTCCCATAAAATACTCTTGCTAGGTGATGGTCTGGTATGAGAGCTAGGTAACCAGCCGAAAGTTTTGTTAAAACTTATACAGAGGGCATGTATATGTGAGACAAAGTGAGTTAGTTTTGCTTCAAAATGTGTTATATTTTCTCCTCGACTTAGTCCTTTGTGACTAAGACCATCCAGTGTTACGACTATTTAAAAAAAATAGTAAAGAAAGAAAGAGAACTACATTGGTAGTGTTAAGTTCCTGGAGCTGATGACTGGTGTGTTTACTTAGATGCCTGTGTACAACAATTAAACGTACAAAAATTGCATTTTTGTGCTTTATATACAGTTTCTGTAACCTATTTAAATGAAAGTTGTGTTGAAAAAATATAAATTCGACATACGACCAGTCCGACTGAAGTGCTTTTGTTTGACACGGAACTTGGTTGTAAATCAAGGCGACACTGCATGTAAATTTTATTTCCTATATTTGTGCTTGTACCAGTAGATGATATAAAACCATTTCTTGTCTGTTGCCCAACTTCTGCAGTTTTATTTACAGATGGCGCTTCACATCAGCCAGAATGAAAAGACTTGAAGGATGCCTGAGATTGCTAGTGGTGGACAGTTATAAAGGTCACATGATAAAGAAAGAAGGAACCAGCCTGGTGCTAATGATTGCTTTTCCCATTATGGTATGTGCGGTTGCAACAGTATTGGCCAACAATCATACCCCTAGTTAGAGCCCTTTACTACCTAGTAGACATTTCTCTCATGAAGTATCATGAATGATCACAGGCAGTGAGTGTAGTCAACTAGGTAAACATTCAGAACCCCACCTCTCCTGACATTTGCCAAGAGAAAATTCTTTTGGGTTTTGCCCAGAGTATAGTCAAATTGATTCCTGTTAATCTGTCCGTCAAACAGCCTTTTACTTTTAAGTAACTACATAGCTGGCTGAATGGTTACAACGCTTGGCTCTCATGTGGCAGATCCCTGGTTCCCTCCTCCGTAGGGGATATAGATTCCTTTTGGCTGGGGTAAAATATCAATAATTGCCTGCACAGTTAATGGCAGCTGCACTAGCCTTAAATCCTCAGGCTCACGACCCCCCCTCCTCCTCAACCTTTTTACACTCATGGCTCGCTAAAACTGGGGAAATCCATCTGAGAGTGAACCAAAAACAAATGTAGATGGCAGTTTATTTCTTAAATCTGATATCAAGAAATTACATTTTTCAGCTAATGTTACATCTTGTGCTGCGTAGAGATTAGAAATCTTGTATTTGTCACTGGAGCGTTAATTATGATAACCAAAGTGCTGCAGTGGTGACATTCAGTCGATTTATTTATTTTGATTTTTACTGACATGGCTGAGAAAATCTTTTGCATAAATAGAAAGTTGGAAAAAAAAAATGCTGGTTGTTTGTTCCTTTATGTGTTAACCAGCTGTAAACCCCAGAGGAAAGTTATGATTGTTTTTCCACTTCTGGTCTTTGGCCTTATTGCAGGACTTTAGTTGTGCATGCATATCTGTATTACAGATCTGATTAATTTTTATGCAGAGTGTTGCTCCCACGGGTCTCAGGCAGATACACTCCGACTTCAAAGGATGCATCCCTAATTAGTCAGCCTTTACGACACGCTTGTTAGGGGGACATTGCCTCAAAAATGGGCCATAGAATCTACATTAGGACTGACATTCACTGTGTAATCTTCTCAAGACAGTAGTGGTACACTGGAGCCAACTTTTATTGTGGAGACAGCACAGAACTTTTTTAATACTGTTGTATCTGATGTTGTTGTACTCTGATAAAGGTTTTCCAGCCCCATCATTCATTTTGTCTTTTTTGATTGTGTTATTGTGAAAGTAACCAATTCTTCTTTAATTTTTATTGATTTGTTCATTGTGTTTTGCTAAGAAGATAAATCTGCAAGAGACTATTATGCTAAATCATAATCATATTTATTTACCATTTTGGGAAAAATATTGGTCTTTTTAAAAATAAAATAATTTGTAATTGCATTATCAAAAGGTCAGCGTATGTGGCTTAGGCGTTGCGAAAGAGGTTTATAATGCCAGGGTGCCTGGTTCGATTCCAGCTGTGCGCCTTGCATTGGTTTAAACAGTGTTATCTAGAAGCCAACTGTCCTGTCACAACTATAGGAGGGCCCTAGGAAGGGTAGGGTTCCTATACAGGAGGTATCTTCAGTCTATAAGTGTGGCTCACTAGAAGTATGGTACTTCATTGTCTACAAGGGTAGAGAGACCGAGATATTGCTCCTGGGACAGAGGACAGGAAGATAAGTCTACCCTGCTCCGATGGGTGGTGCTAGGCCGACTAGGTATCCTGGTGGCAACTCCTCTGCCACTTTTAAAGAAAGAGCCCCCAGAGAAAGAAAGCGAAGAATGCCCCTTTCTCGCTCACTCAACTATTACTCACGCACAGCAACAAAGACAGACGAGAATAGTAGTGAATGAAGAATGATGTCGCTTTAATTCTACTGACAGCTGACTGGCTAAAAAATTGACAGTGGTTTGGTGTTTGTTTTTAAACCAAATGGTTATCATCATAAGAGAAATGTCTACTGGGTCCAGTTCCTTCCCCGCACGAGTACAGCTCACCCGTGGATACTCCCAAAGGCTGGACTTGATGGGGAAACCGGAACACTTGGCTTCTGGTAGATCTTATTTCTTGTGATATCCTCTTGTAGATAATCCACCGCTGATGTTCTTAAAGTTCAGATACGACACGTGGTCGTTTAGAAAAATTCGACACGTGGTCGGTTACAATTACGACTAGTAGTCGGTTATGAATACTGGGATTAAATCCCTTAAACTGTCTCTTTGTCTGTGCCGATTCTATGGCGACATGACAATGGGTACAATTGTGTACTAATCGTTGAGTCCTTGGTGTTATGATGAAAAATGCCGCAGGGCTGGGGGAAGATAGTAAAAGCCCTGATAAGCGTGTGCAAAAAGGGAACACGTGGTTTCCCGAATTTGCTGGTTCTCTGGGCTCTTCAGAATTTATTAACTGAATTAAATATTAATATAATTCAGTTACGATGGTTTACAAAGTACACCGCATTTAAATATTAGCTTCAGCACTAACTAGTAAAGGTAAGGTTAAACGCACGTGGCCATATATATTTTTATATCGGTCAACTCCCGAACTCCAGCCAGCAAATTCAGGGATAACAATTTTAATATACTGCTACATTAATAGAAATTAAGGGTACACTTACAGAAGTTTTACAATTAGAAAAAGAGTGCCAACTTACCCCTCAGATCGGTCAGAAATCACTACAGTAATCCAGAACGAATTAATATAGAACTACACTCGCTAATCTGGATACTGCACTTGAAAAACTAACGATCTCACTCGACCACGTTTGGAATTGGAATGCCCGAAACATGGCGACTTCCGCTAGAATGGACGACCCACGTGACGCCAGTCATGCGCATGCGCCAAAAAGATGAAGCGCCATCTGGTACGTTCTATTTGATTGGTCGGACCGAGCACTGTGATTGGTTGCCAAACTAGTAATCCATGAGTTAAATGTAACTAGCCCTATCCGGTTTTTAGCGGAAAGTATTAGGGGAAGGCCGGTTGCTAGGCGACGCGAAAATCTCATCGAAGTTGTGTAAGCACTCGCATCCTCTAACTTCTAATATATATATAGCTTCTGCTGCCCTAAACTATAAGGTAACTAGGGGAGCGTCAGTGGTCATTGCCAGTACTGTCACATAGGCCCCCCGTAAAAAAAAAGTTCTGGGATCCAAACTTTTTAGAGACTAAGATGACCATCTGGCGTATCTCCTTCATCTGGGTTAGCTTGATCATTCTCCTCTTCTGGAGGGTGACGACTCAGGAAATCTGCTCCTACATTCTCTTTCCCCGGAATGTACTCTACTGTAAAAGTGTAGTAGGTTGGAGTAACAGTGACCATCTCATCAGCCTAGTGTTGAGCTTCTTAGATGCCGCTAGAAACATTAGAGGCTGGTGGTCACTCTGTACTTTAAATTTCGTTCCGTACAAGAATGGCTGGAATTTCTGCACTGCCCATACTAGTGATAAACACTCTTTCTCAATGGTTGAATAATTTCTTTCAGCACCGTTGAGCTTCCGGCTGGCATATGCTATCGGAAACAACATGGATGGTTCTTCTCTACCTTCCTGGAGTAGGGTCGCTCCTATTCCTATATTACTGGCATCAGTCCTCAACGTAAAGGTTTTAGTGAGGTCCGGGAGCTGAAGAATAGGTTTGGAGGTTAGCTTTTTCTTGAGGCTAGCATAGGCTGTTTCACAGTCAGCTGACCAACGCACCATCTCTGGGGCTCCCTTTTTTGTAGCATCTGTAAGTGGGGAGGCTATCGTGTTAAAGTCTTGTATGTACTTTTGATAGAACCCACACAGAGATACAAAGGACCGCACATCCTTCTTAGTTTTTGGTCTAGGTGCCTTGTGCAACTTATCCACGTTCTTTTGTTCAGGGCACATATATCCCTGTGATATGGTGTGTCCCAGAAATTCTAGTTGTCCAAAAGCCAGTTTACATTTAGAAGGCCTGGCTGTTAACCCCACTTCTGCAAGCCTTCCTAGCAAAGTGTCGAGAGTGTTGAGGTGTTCTTCAAAATGCTCTGACGCGATGAGGATGTCATCCATAAAATGTTGTAGCGTTGGCCGTTTTAATGGGCCTAACAGCATTCTCATCATGCGGGTAAACACACTAGGTGCATTGCTAAGGCCGAATGGTAAGACGTTGAACTCATAGTGCCCCTCAGGGGTGCTGAATGCTAAATAAGGGCGAACTTCTTCTTTAACTGGGATCTGGTAGTACCCCTTACTGAGGTCTATCTTGGAAAAGTACTTAGCTTTGCTAAGTCTAGAAAATAGTTGTCCTTGGTCAGGTAGGGGTTCAGGTTGGAATTCCGTCACCCCATTTAGTTGCCTGTAGTCAATGCAAAGCCGATGCTCCCCACTAGGTTTCCTTAGGAGCACAACACTAGCACTATAAGGTGATTCAGAAGGGGAGATAATTCCTTCTTGCAAAAGGTGAGCAATCTCAGCCTGGAGGGCTTCCTCCTTAGCATAAGGTATAGGATAACACCTCTGTCTGACCGGTTCCGTACTGGTCAGTTTCATGTCAAACTCGACCAGACTTGTGCGACCCGGTTTGTCTGTGAGCACTGCTGAGTGTGCAGTTAAGACCTCTCTTATTCTTTGTTGTTGCGAATCCAACAGGATGGGGTTTATTTCCACGTCCTGAGCTGTTTCTCGAGGTTGTAACGGGTACTCGACCCCTGCAGCCTCTCCACATTCGACCTCCGTAGCTACCGCAAGTGTCATCAAGTGCACCGGGGTAGTGTCTGTTCTTTCGAAATACTTTCTAAGCAGGTTTATGTGGAAGACTTTCAGTTTTCCTCTTTTCTTTTGGAGATCTTATAATTGGTGCGGGACACCTTCTCCACAACCGAGTAGGGCCCTTGCCAACCAATCTCCAGTTTATTGCTGCCACTTGGCAAAAGTAACATGACCTTGTCTCCTGGTTCTAGGGAACGGTCCTTGGCTTTCCTATTATAAAGGGCAGCATGTTTCTTGCGGGCGGCTTTCACATTTGACGTTGCCAGTTTCCAACCATTTCCAACTTTCCTTTCAGTTCCTCCACATACTTGGAGGCTGTCACTACAGTCTCTTCCGCCTTCTCTTCAGTCCACGTCCTCATTAGGGCTTCCAAGGGCCCCTTAATAGGTCGTCCGAATAGAAGAGTAGCAGGTGGGATTCCCGTAGATCCATGGGGTACCTCCCTGTAGGCGAATAAAGCCGCTGGTAGGTACTCATCCCAAACCTCTGGTTTTTCCTGAGCTAACTCCCTCAGGATCGTCATTAAGGTTCCGTTAAATCTTTCCACCTGGCCGTTTGACTGTGGGTGATATGGACTAGTGTGGATATGCCGGGTTTGTAGAATCTGGAAGACTTCTCCCATCAGTTTCCCTCGGAACTGTGAGCCGTTGTCTGTCAAAATTTGATTGGGAAATCCCAATCTTGTGAAAATGGTCACGAGTGCTTCCGCTACTCGCTTTGAATCGATAGCGGGTAGGGCAATCGCCTCCCCCCACATCGAACAGGTATCCACCAAAGTTAAAATAAAGGAATTTCTTTTCTTGGTGCGAGGGAGTGGACCGACTATGTCGACTGCCACTCTCTCAAATGGAGTGTTCATCAATGGCATGTCACCTAAAGTTACTGGAACTGTCCAATGCCTGGGAGCTACCCTTTGGCATTCTGGACATGACTTTACATACCGCTTAATGTCCCCATTCATCCCCGGCCAGTAATAATGGCAGGCGATACGTTGCTGTGTAGCCCCAATCCCCATATGTCCAGAGAATGGGATAGTATGTCCCATGTGCAAGATTTGCGTCCGGTAGGGGGAAGGTACAACAAGTTGACCAAACTCGTCTCCATCTTTTCCTGCCCTACGGTACAGCAAATTACTTTTGACATAAAAGTTTCCCTTACTAGGAGGGGTTTGGGCTTTGGGCAACTTTCCGTAGCAAGGTTGAAGAGTGTGGTCCTGTTTTTGGGCAGCCCTTATTTCACCCGGAAGGGGGTTTAAAGGTTGAACAGGCTCTAGGCTATCTTTAGCCTGAGACCTGGTCTGTACAGCCGCGAGAGCTATGGGAGTAGATGGTTCACTTAAATAAACATACCGACACCCCAGGATAAAGGGATAAATCGGATCATCTACCACAGCAGCGGATACAGTCCCAGTAACATACTTGGACTCCACTTCAACTAGAGCTATAGGCAAAGTCATAGTGGGGGAACTCTTGGTAGCCCCACGGACTTTAATAGTGTCTCCAGTTAGCTGGCCAGGTTCTACCAGATATGATGCAATTAAACTGTCATACTGGAGGCCGGTATCATAGAGACAATCGACTCTCTGTCGGTTGACTGAGATCACTTCCACCACGGGTGGTCTCCTCGTAGTAGGGAAGAGTACACTAGGAGGCTTTTCAGCTGCCACACATGCCGCGTACTGAAGGGCAGGTTTTTTCAGGCATTCGGCCGTGTAGTGGGTATTAACCTTGCAATATTTGCAGTATGGATTTCTCCACCCCGACGCTAGTTGCGGCTGGGGTTTTTGATTTTGATTATGTTGGGGTTTGGGCCCCTTTGCGGCATTTTTATAAGGTTGTACGGGTGTTTTCACCGGAGGTTTTTCAAAGGTGGGTTGGGGTTTGGGCTTAAAAGATACTTCCCCATGGGCTGCATGATAGCGTTCTGCAAGAGTAATCATGTCGTCTAAGCGTTCAGCCCCATTCTCTGTTAAGAAAGTCTGCATAGGTTTCGACATACACTCCCTCAGTTGCTCAGCCAGCACCATTTCTTCCAACCCATCGTATGAGTGATCATGACCCCCTAAAGTCATCCATTTTGAAAGATAGCTTTGGAGTCTACTCAGCAGTTGGCTAAACGATTCACCCGCTTGCCGTTGGGCTGTTCGAAACTTATGCCTATATGCTCCGGAGGTAAGCTCATATCTTTTGAGAAGTGCCTGCTTTAATGCCTCAAAGTCATTTTCCTGACCCCGAGGTAGCTGGTTGTAAACATCATAAGCAACTCCTCGAAGCCCCTGAGAAACCTTAAAGTTCCATTTCTCTTTTTCCAGCCCGTAGTTCTCAGCCATCTTTTGGAATTTCTCTAAGTAGGTGTCTATTTTGTCTGCTTTTTCATCGAAGTGCATCAAGGGAAAGTTCAGGGCCCCCACAAGATTATTCTGAGATGAACCCTCAGGGCTAGGTAAAGAATAGTTGGGAATCGGTGAGGAGGGTATTGGGGCCTGTTCACGAAGTCTAATTTCATGTTGCCTTTCTTTATCTCTCTCTATCCTTTCCCTTTCTTTCTCTGCCTTTTCTTCTTCTCGAATTAAGGCTCTTTCCTTAGCCTCTGCTTCAGCCTTACCATACTCTCTTTCATCCACCCGGTATTCTCTATCTACATCTTGCATGTACCTTTTTAACTCTTCACCCTCGTGCCCCAGCTCTATTCCTATTTCCCTTATCTCAGCCATAGTTGGTCTTTTGAAAGGCATGACTATAGGTAGTGGCTTCTATCAATGACCTGAAGGGTAAGTTGTTTAGTAGGCAGAGTAGACAGAAAAACCAGATCAACGCAACAGAATCACTTAGCAGTTATGATTGACAGTTATAGTAGAACACCAAATAGTACTGTATGTATTATACACGTCACAACAGATACGTAACGTAACAACAACAGTATGTAACAAAAACACCAGGTCTGGAACTGAACTACTTAAAATTTTGAATCATTTTACACAAACATTTTAAACCATCAATTTTTAGCTCAGTCTTATTAAACAGTTGTGCAGTACCTATAAAGCTATAGACTACTAGGAAATAGTCTCTGGTAAAATCCCGGACGAGCGTACCAGTTGTCACAACTATAGGAGGGCCCTAGGAAGGGTAGGGTTCCTATACAGGAGGTATCTTCAGTCTATAAGTGTGGCTCACTAGAAGTATGGTACTTCATTGTCTACAAGGGTAGAGAGACCGAGATATTGCTCCTGGGACAGAGGACAGGAAGATAAGTCTACCCTGCTCCGATGGGTGGTGCTAGGCCGACTAGGTATCCTGGTGGCAACTCCTCTGCCACTTTTAAAGAAAGAGCCCCCAGAGAAAGAAAGCGAAGAATGCCCCTTTCTCGCTCACTCAACTATTACTCACGCACAGCAACAAAGACAGACGAGAATAGTAGTGAATGAAGAATGATGTCGCTTTAATTCTACTGACAGCTGACTGGCTAAAAATTGACAGTGGTTTGGTGTTTGTTTTTAAACCAAATGGTTATCATCATAAGAGAAATGTCTACTGGGTCCAGTTCCTTCCCCGCACGAGTACAGCTCACCCGTGAAGCGCCATCTGGTACGTTCTATTTGATTGGTCGGACCGAGCACTGTGATTGGTTGCCAAACTAGTAATCCATGAGTTAAATGTAACTAGCCCTATCCGGTTTTTAGCGGAAAGTATTAGGGGAAGGCCGGTTGCTAGGCGACGCGAAAATCTCATCGAAGTTGTGTAAACTAGCAGCATTAGGGGAAGGCCGGTTGCTCGCATCCTCTAACTTCTAATATATATATAGCTTCTGCCCTAAACTATAAGGTAACTAGGGGAGCGTCAGTGGTCATTGCCAGTACTGTCACATGTCCAGAAAACAATGGCAAACTACTGAACATAAATTTGCTCCCCAAAAAAATCACAACAGCCAAACAATGCTGGGGTTGGTTCTTCAATGTCCTGTAAAGGGTACGCAATTAACTTTAAAACAAAATGGTCAAAAAGACCGTCAAAAAAAAGGTTATGATTATGGAAAGAAAGAAGTTGCTAGGGACAGAGGGAGAAAGTCTAGAGGGTTTGCCAGAGTGAAACAGAAGAACAGTATCTTTTGAATTTATGGATGGGGTAAGGGGAGGTGCTGTACTACACATGGTGGTGGCTCACTGGTCAAGACCTTCTACACCTTCATTGATCATCCTAGAAACAGGTTCTTATTCATCAGGTCTGGCCAACTTGGGTTGAAGTTGAAGTGCATCTGCCGGAGAGGCAAGGAACCAATTGTCTGCACAGAAATGAGATATCTGGAAAATAGATGTGCACACAAAACGCAAGTCCTGGCGCAAGACCAAATTCCAGAAGTGTTAGAACAAGGATGACTTTTCACCAGTGTAATAAGTGGTGTGTTTATATTCTCGTTGTCTAGGTAGTCTTCATGCGTGTGTCGTGAATGTTCCTCTCACACACTCCACGTTACACAACTGGTACAAGCCGACACCTATGTAAGCTTAGGAGACATGAGTTTATTGGCATATTCACACTTACAGAAGAGTCCTGTCGTTGTCCTAGTAAACAGCTCTCGCACACCAATTCACGCAGCCTTCAACATGCAGGTTCTTCTTGCATTCACTGACCAAAGTCGGCTCCCATGGATCAGGTTGAGGTTCTGGCCATCTCACAGACTGGCATGGTCGATCTTGGCTTCACACTTCGTCGTCAGGGTCTCCTTTCTTAACAAGCACTCTTACCTTGACATTCTCACGTTCAGTCGCACATCCTCTCGCTCCAACAGGTCAACACAAACTAAACTTGATCAGAATCAAGTCTGACTTATACCACGGGTTAGTTTCACGTGGCAACACGTGATGGTCCTTTACTTTCATGTGGCGACCTTAGGTCGGCTCATCGTGATACCCGTGATCACTAGTGGTCATCACCTATCTCAAGATTTTCGTTTCATCCGAGTATCTGGAATATCTCGATGTTTTAGGTCAGCTTTGGGCCTTCCCCCCAACCAACCTAATCTAGGTGAAAATATCCCCCATTGCAACCAGAGTTTACAGTTGGTTTACA
The DNA here is from genome assembly GCA_905116865.2 of Candidula unifasciata. Taxonomy (NCBI): domain Eukaryota; kingdom Metazoa; phylum Mollusca; class Gastropoda; order Stylommatophora; family Geomitridae; genus Candidula; species Candidula unifasciata. Next base: position 1,111,868 of record CAJHNH020002335.1, on the reverse strand, counting down.
TGAAGACAAAGAAGAAGAGGAACAGAATTTATGACTTTGGTTTTGTACAGATGTCTGGGAGGTATATGATTTCGTGTGGTATTACAAGGGGATATATTGCACACATTGTTGGAGAAAATTGTGCCATCTACACAGTGGAGGTTGGCTGGAATATATCGACTGCAAACTGGAAATTCTACATGGTGAGACCCTGGTCTCTTCCACTGTGTGACTCGTACCACTGTTTTAAAGCCAGACAATGGAAGTTTTTTGCATATTATTGGTGAATGCTGAGTCACAGTCATAACACTTCAGTCAAACCAGTCGATGCTCCATTTCCCTTAGCAATTCTTGCAAGGTGTTAGATACTGATTGTTTCAGCAACATGTTGGCTAGCTAACAGTCAATCAAGAGCCATCTCCACAATCAAGGTTGACTGCAATGGGTCCCCAACACTTTGATCTTTTGTCTTGGCTGTTTACTCACTTAGACTGCTACTCATTCTTCTTTTCATTAACTGTAGACTGGTGGAAAGTTCTGGTTGTTCCTTAACTTCTGGACTTCGGTCGTGTTCCAGAACTTGAGTTTTGCATGCTTATCTATTTTACATATCTGGCTTATTTGTATGCAGACTGTTGCTTTATAGTTTTTATGAGTGTTACTTCTTTAAAAGTGTTAAAAATATTTCTCCTCCTTCATTGTTCATCCAAGAGACTTATTTGTGTTGTGCTTGTTACAAAACAGATGTGATATTTGTACCTTTTAGCTGACACAACCAACTTCATCTGCATTTATTCAAAAGCTTTCTATTCATTCCCAGTCTATCCGGTACCTCCATTTTTGATTATTTTTTGTCTCCTGTACATATTTTCTAATTTTTTTTTTTTTGGTGTGCACATCTCCATGGCCTCGGTTTGACTTTCTGTTGATATGCACCTATTGTTGTAGTGCACCCATTGCTGTAGTCCACCCAGTGCTGTAGTGCACACATTACTGTAGTGTACCCATTGCTGCCTTGTGGAAATATTACAATCTTCCATAGATTATTGGGACTGCGTGTGTGGCTTGAACGCAGTCTGTGTTCTGGTATATCAGGTTTGATTCTAGCTGCGGGCTACTTGACAGCAGACTGCTTTGCTGTGGTTGGGAAAATAGTATGAAGCCAATCGCTCAAGTCAACGACAAATCAATGAATGTAAAAATTACCTGTTACAATTACAAAAGGAAAAAATAATTAAAAAGTGATGGGATTCGTTCTGCAACGTCCTGCATGTAAAGTAGCCAGGTCAAACTGAGGTCACCCAAGGGCCATATGTGTCATATATGTTTCGTCATGAGGGCCACACACACGAAAACTAATTGAAGTCATTTAACAACAATTATTGGAGAACATTTCCTTTGTGCGGACCGCAGGTGTCCTGGCAAAGGGCTGCATACGGCCCGCCAGTCGCCAGTTTGACATCCCTACTGCAAAGGATACACAAACGTTAAATTTGTGTAGAGCCTTGTACATCTAATACAATCCATTTGCATTTTGTAAAGCTTGGATAACGTGCTTGCAGAATCTAACACTACAAAAACAGATCCTGCAATAATAAAAACAGAAAGCGTCCCTGATGCGCCCACTTGTGAATTTGCTGCAACCCTGCTCTCTGACCCAGATTTTGACTTCACCTACAAACCTACTTAGTTTTTAATTAACCCCAGTTCACGGGTTTTTCTTGCTCTTTCTCTGGGTATATACAAATATGGGTGTGCGTGTGTGTTTTCATTGCGAAGGTCGGGCCCGCGAGAGGAAGTGCGCTCGAACTTTGTTCTCTTTCAGGGCAGATATGTCAACCAAGGCTAGGTCAGTCAACTTCCATTCTGTAATACAGGTATGGGAACCTTGGGGATGAAGCCGTTTGAGTCTCTACAAATATTTTAAGGAGGGTTGGGAAGGGTTGATCGCAGCCCCCCCCCCCTTTTTTTCCACCACCACCTATCTCTTTCTTTCTTTCTCTCTCTCTCTCTCTCTCTCTCTCTCTCTCTCTCTCTCTCTCTCTCTCTCTCTCTCTCTCTCTCTCACACACACACATACCGAGTTCCCTTGTCTTGGTTTGCGAAGAAAAATAAATTTACCTTCAACCAGCATCCCCGCAAAGGGAGTTTTTGGTTATAATTGTGACAAGGTTTATGTGCCCTATATAACATGGATAAGCATTGCTCGCCACCAAATAACTTACTCAACGTTCATAGGGGCGGGGATTAAAGGGGCTTAGACTTTGTTTAAACGTACAATAGTAATAATTAATAATATTATTTTTAGTGTGTGATGAATTGCAAATAAATAATATATCTGAAATAATGTGAAATGTTTAAATACATGCTTAAGAAAAGAGTGTCTATACATGGTGTATGTTGGAAGGGGGAAGGGGGGGGGGGGGGGTTCAAGAAAGAAAGAGTGGGGGTGCCCATGCCCTCAGGTGAATAGTAGTAGTAGTAGTCGAAGTAGTAGTAGTAGTAGTGGTAGGAAGAGAAGTAGTAGTAGCAGCAGCAGTGGTAGTAGTAGTTTTAGTAGTAGTAGTAAGTGTAGTAGTAGTAGTGGTAGGAAGAGAAGTAGTAGTAGCGGTAACAGCAGCAGTGGTAGTAGTAGTTTTAGTAGTATTAGTGTAGTAGTAGTAGTGGTAGGAAAAGAAGTAGTAGTAGCAGCAGCAGTGGTAGTAGTAGTAGTAGTAAGTGTAGTAGTAGTAGTAGTAGTGGTAGGAAGAGAAGTAGTAGTAGCGGTAACAGCAGCAGTGGTAGTAGTAGTTTTAGTAGTATTAGTGTAGTAGTAGTAGCAGTAGTAGTAGTAGTAGCAGTGATGGTGGTAGTATTTGAATTGATTTGGCGGCAACAACTGTTGCTTCTAATTTTATCCAGTGCCAATTTTCTCATGCAAAATTTGTCTTGTTTAGCTAGTGAAAGATGCATCGTTGTATTTGCAGCATGGAGTCAATGATATAGATAAATTAGGTTTCAAACTCTGACAAGTGGTCTGGAGACCTTTGAAAGAATGATATAACCACTTCCTCCCAGCCCCGATCATAGTTCTGTTTGTGTCGCTGCCCCTGTACTGTCATATCACGATCGTAACGTTTTTGTAAGTTACAACAAATATGGGTCGTTCTTGGATCATCCCGCTGAACCAGAGATTTAGTACTCGAGATAGTATTGAGTTTTTGACAGTCGAGAATAGTCCCAATAACTCACTGAAAGTCAGATATGCAGATAGGCTGGTACACTTTGGTGACTGTCCAATACACCTGGTTTCAGCAAACCCTTCATTAGTCAACTTTGACGAAATAGTTTAAGGAAATGTTGGTCTACCCCCCCCCCCTCCCCCCCCCCCCCCCCCTCATTAGACCCGGAACCCACACGAACTGTTGTAGTGTAAATATCATAAGTTAAAGACCATTTTCCAGGCATTCAGAGTAATTGGGCATATAGGGCTAGACCTATACTTTACAGACTAAAAATGTCCGCTTAATCATTTATCGAGGTTGGGTCGCAAAAGAATTTAAGTTTTAGGTGAGTCATCATCATAAACAAGTTCTGCCGTTAAGCGGCGTGGAAAGGAATAATTTGCAATCCAGTGT
>CAJHNH020002335.1:1048272-1105772 GCA_905116865.2 Candidula unifasciata | reverse complement strand
GAAGCACCCCATTTAGATAGCCTTTACGACAGGCTTGCCGAGGGTAGGGGGTGGGGGTGGAGCGGATCAGGTGAGTCTATTCTTGTTTCCCTAAAATGGGGCCCAAATACCACACAGGGACTGCGTCCTTAATCTTGCAATCATCTTCGTGTTAATGTCAGTCATGTCTGTCGGGAGGTAAAAATTGCATTTAAATTTTTCATGTTAATTACATATAGGTCAGTCGGTGTTAATTACATATAGGTCAGTCGGTGTTAATTACATATAGGTCAGCCGGTGTTAATTACATATAGGTCAGCCGGTATTAATTACATATAGGTCAGTCGGTGTTAATTACATATAGGTCAGCCGGTGTTAATTACGTATTGGTCAGTCGGTGTTAATTACATATAGGTGTGTCGGTGTTAATTACGTATAGGTGAGTCGGTGTTAATTACGTATAGGTGAGTCGGTGTTAATTACGTATAGGTTCAACCTTGAGTAGGTACCAGGTAAAAATGTCATGGGAAGTAAAGGCAGCCGGTGTGATTCTGACCACATCAGCCACTAGTACCGGTTGGTCTAAAAAATGTAAGTTTAGTCAAAACGTGATTGACTGGCTTTATTGCGGCTTTGCTGGATTTATTTATCAATTCTTCCCTCTTTAAAAAGAAAAAAAGATAAATGCTCCCCAGCTATGTAAAATCCTTTGCTGCTTTAACTGGTGTTCATCAGTTTTGATGTTAGTGGTTCTTCCGTTTCTGGAGAATGTCATCACTTTTGTTTTGTCAACGTTGATCTTCATATGTATATGCATAAACACTCACATATATATGAAGCCTATGGTTTAATTCAACTCCTACATAATGTCATCGCAGATATCCTTTTGGCTGTTATTATTAGTAGTAGAAGTAGTAGTAGTAGTAGTAGTAGTAGTAGTAGTAGTAGTAGTAGTAGTAGTAGTAGTAGTAGTAGTAGTAGTAGTAGTAGTAGTAGTAGTAGTAGTAGTAGTAGTAGTAGTAGCAGTAGTGGTGGTAGTGAGGGCAGTAGTAGTAGTAGTATTCTAGTAGTAGTAGTAGTAGTAGTAGTAGTAGTAGTAGTAGTAGTAGTAGTAACAGTGGTTGTAGTTGTTGTTGTTAAAGGTAAAGTCGGGAGATGTGAACCAGCGTCATTGCACACGGTTATAAACCATAAGTGCTCTGCCACCAGTACAGACAACTGATAAGAATTATCCGCCTGTGTCGCCGTTCGCACGTAACTCTGTAGCTACAGCGACGTTCATCCATTTACCCCAGATTGTCAACTCTGGTACCCATTTCCTAGAGGCTGGGTGATCTCCGGGAGCTGCCTGGTTTCAAACACCAACCGTGGCTGCAGCGAGTCGCAGTTGGATTTGAAAGCGAGCCTCTTATCGACTACGCTATGTCCCCGTTGTTGTTGTTGTTGTGAAGGTGATGATGGTGATGGTGGTGCTGGTAATAGCAGTAGTAGTAGTGGTGGCAGTAGTAGTTAGTAGTTGTAGTAATAGTAGTGGTGGCAGAAGCAGTAGTAGTGGTGGTGGTGGTAGTAGTAGTAATAGTAGTAGTAGTAGTAGTAATAGTAGTAGTAGTAGTAGTAGTAGTAGTAGTAGTAGTAGTAGTAGTAGTAGTAGTAGTAGTAGTAATAGCAGCAGTAGTAGTAATAGTAGTAGTAGTAGTAGTGTTGGTGGTATATTAATAGATCAATGCAAATTTTCTCATGCAAAAGTTCTCTAAAGGAACAGTCTACTGTGTGGGTGGGTCAGCTTCTGACAGTCAACCTGCAGTAATTCACAAATCCGGGAAAAGGCTGAATGACCTACATCAGGAACGGAAGTGTGACGACCCAAAAAGGATCTAACGCGAAGGAAACATCTTTGTCTGCGGAGCGAGTTAGAACACATAAGGGCGGGTAGGGGTGTAAGCATACCTGACCAAACTGGCCTTGACCGAGGTCAGCGTACAGTCGATACCTTTAGTCCATCTTGGTAACTGAGCTATCTTCCGGCCGAGGTCTAGTAAACTGAATGTTGTGACTGGGCATTTCTTCATTGGATATATTTGATTCCATTTGCGTGTTTCTCTTAGGGCTGCATTAATCATGACTGCTACTGGCCATTCAGGTAGGCTTCGTGTACTACTACCAAGGTTTTATAGATTACTAGCTGTTGTTTCCGTTTTTCTATTATGAAGGTTGACTTTACTGTGAGATTGTTTGGTTTAATTCTGTACCTACCACTTCTTTCTTTTTATTCTCGTTCTTTTTCTTCTCTCCCCCTCCTCCATCTTCTTCTTCTTCTTCTTCTTCTTCTTCTTCTTCTTCTTCTTCTTCTTCTTCTTCTTCTTCTTCTTCTTCTTCTTCTTCTTCTTCTTCTTCTTTTCTTCTTCTTCTTCTTCTTCTTCTTCTTCTTCTTCTTCTTCTTCTTCTTCTTCTTCTTCTTCTTCTTCTTCTTCTTCTTCTTCTTCACAGGGGCACACGGATAACATCAGATGGAAGATGCATTACTGAGATCAGAAACAGAATAGGACGGGTAAAAACTGCATTTTATAAAATGATAGTCTGGTAATCTGGTAGTCTTAGTTTCAGCTTTATAGCCAACGGGTCACCCTATCTTTGCTCCTCTTCTGTGCCAACGAAAAACACATAATGTTTATCACAGTCCCTTGTGGAAAGATTAACAGACTGCTGTCTCAGCATATCTAGCATACACACGCATAAAAGCATACGGTAGCCATCCGAAATGCTAACACAGTCTGACATTAGAAATGCAGTTCATCATTGATGGTAGCAGAAGTCACCAACAGATCAGCACACGCGATCAATTTTAATCACACACGGGCACCAACAACATTGCGACGACAGGCATCGCGCCATTTTCTGAATCTACAATTCACACCACCAGGTTGGTCACAGTCGAAAAAACATTCCAAATGAAATCCGCAGCTCACAGTGTCACGCCATGCATTCAGCTCAGAAGCTAGGCGACGAAACTATATCCAGTCTACAAATGGAGCAAAACTGCAACGGTCAACGTCAGGCAGAAGTAACAAATTTGCCTCGGCACCAAACAGTGCCCCTGTCTAGCATCCATTTTGACCGGAAGTCCTATACTGAATGAAGAAAATGTTATGCAATAGATCTCTGTCATTAAAGGTTAGAAAAAGAATTTTTGCTTGCTACATACATCCAGTTTTAACATATGACTGTGAGTCCTGGACAATCGGTAGGCAGGCCAAACAATTTCTTGAGGCCTCAGAGATGTGGTTTTACAGAAGAATGCTTAGAATACCTTGGACAGCCAAAATGAGCAACCAAGAGGTTTTGAAAGAGGCGGGATCCTGAAGACAACTTATCGCAGACATCAGAAGGAGACAGTCATCATTTTTCGGCCATGTTAGGAGAAGAGAGAAAATAGAACATGTGGTGAGCACTAGAAAGATCTGTGCAAGGATGGATGATATAGAAGAATCTTGACAGTCTTGTTGCATGGCATGGAGGTGTGTCAGCACACGAACTGATACATGCTGCAGAAAATCGTAGATTGTGGAGTGGCGGGATCGCCCAAGCCAGTCGGCAAGGCGCTTAATGTTGACCATTTTACTAATTAGTTTGTTGTTTACATACTGTTGGTTTGTTGTGTACAGACTGTTGGTTTCTTGAATGCAGTCTGTTGATTTATTGTGTACAGACTGTTGATTTCTTGTGTACAGACTGTTGGTTTGTTGTGTACAGACTGTTGGTTTGTTGTGTACAAACTGTTCGCTTCTTGTGTATAAACTGTTGGTTTGTTGAAAACAGATGGTTGGTTTCTTGTGTACAGACTGTTGGTTTGTTTTGTACAAACTCTTGGTTTGTTGTGTACAGACTGCTGGTTTGTTGTGTACTGACTGTTGGTTTGTTGTGTACAGACTTTTGGTTTGTTGTGTACAGTCTGTGGGTTTCTTGTGTACAGGCTGCTGGTTTGTTGTGTACTGACTCTTGGTTTCTTGTGTACAGACTGTTGGAATCTTGTGTACAGACTGTTAGTTTGTTGTGTACAGTTGTTGCTTTCTTGTTTACAGACTGTTGGTTTGTTGTGTACAGTCTGTTGCTTTTTTGTGTACAGTCTGTTGATTTGTTATGTACAGTCTGTTGGTTTCTTGTGTACATATTGTTGGTGTCTTGTGTACGGACTGTTGGTTTGTTGTCTACAGACTGTTGGTTTCTTGTGTGCAGTCTGTTGGTTTCTTGTGTATAGACTGTTGGTGTCTTGTGTACAGACTGTTGATTTGTTGTGTACAGACTGTTGGTTTGTTGTGTACTGACTGTTGATTTGTTGTGTACAGACTGTTGGTGTATTGTGTACAGACTGTTGATTTGTTGTGTATAGACTGTTGGTGTCTTGTGTAGGGCTGTAACTAATAATGATTTCCACTATTCGGCCGAATACGAATAGAGGGACCAACTATTCAGCTGAATACGAATAGTATATCATCATCATCAGGTGCCTTGCCGAATGGCGTTGGCGATTATGCCTCTCCACAATCTGCGATCTCATGCAGCATGTATCAGTTCGTGTGCTGACACTCCTCCATGCCACGCGACAAGACTGTCAAGAATCTTCTCTCGTTGTCTTCCTCTATCCCTCCTTCCACAGATCTTTCCAGTGGTCACCGCATGTTCCATTTTTCCTCTTCCCATAACATGGCCGAAAAATGAGAATTGTCTCTTTTGGATGTCTGTGATTAGTTTTCTTCGGGCTCCAGCCTCTTTCAAAACCTCTTGGTTGCTTTGGGGGGGGGGGGGGGAGAGAGAGAGAGGGGGGGGGCTGTCCAAGGTATTCTAAGCATTCTTTTGTAAAACCACATCTCTGAGGCCTCAAGAAATTGATTGGCTTGCCTACCGATTATCCAGGACTCACGGCCATATGTTAAAACTGGATGTGTGTAGCAAGCAAGAATTCTTTTTCTAACCTTCAATGACAAAGATATATTGCATAAGATGTTCTTCATTTTATAAAATGCAGTTTTTGCCTGTCCTTTTTTCGACAGTGGCTTGAAAGACAATTTAAATTTTAACTTTCAAGCATCTTTATGCCTTCTTTAATTATGCCACAATTTATAGCCGACTTTTCTTGATTTTCGCCGCGGCACTTTGGCATACGCGACTAGTTTGAGAATCTCCGCTGTAATGCCTCGGTCCAGTCAACAGGCAAAGACCTTGCCAGCTGCTGTACCCCGCAACCGGGTCGCAGTTTCTCCCGCTACGACAGACTTAGGCAACAGCAACTGTTGTGTTAATGAGAGAGTTATTTCAGTCCATCGCAGTGTATTCGTATTCGGTCCGACCGCAAGTATTCGGCCGAATACCGAATAGTTATTAGGTCCACTATTCGGCCCGGAAGCGAATGCGAAGCGAATAATCGGTACAACCCTAGTCCTGTGTACAGACTGTTGATTTCTTGTATACAGACTGTTGGTGTCTTGTGTACAAATTGTTGTTTCAGTCTCTCAGTCGAATGCAACATAATTCTAAAGGAAACGTAGATCCTGTCGACAGTGACCAGACTCTCGGAGAGGGATCCTGTCGACGCTGACCAGACCCTCGGAGAAGGATCTTGTTGAATCTGACCAGACCCTTGTCAAGAAACCCTGTTTCTTGGATGACCACAGAGAAGTTGGCGTGGCAAAGTGGTCAAGCCGTTTGCCTTGCACCCTAAAGTTCGTGAGTTCGTTTCACAGCTGCGTCGTTCCATTTACAAGTGCAGTATTTACGCAGCCCCATCTGGATCTTCGATGGAGCTAAAGAATTCGTGTTTTGTGCGGCGCTTAATGCAGGCGGCTAGCTATTCTGCGAAGAGAGGTAAAGCCGTACGGGATAAACCCCGATGCAGTGAAGTCGATACTCTCGACTTAAACATTTAGATAGATCTTAACCAGTATGATCTTTGTTCCTAGTGCACCACCGAACGTGGTGATGCACAGCTATATCCCCTGTGTTTTCAAAATCAACTTGATTTAAAACATATTTCATACAGATTTGAGCCTCTGTGACGATGTGGTCTGGTTGAGTGCCTGGACCTACGAAGGTTATGAATTTGCTTCCGAAATGCGTGTTCGGCTCCAGGGGGTCTTCTTTTTTCCCCCTTCGGATACTCCAGGAGATGATTGATGGAGGGAAAGAATATTGTATTGGAAGCTTTCTGAACGTAGCTGTTACTCTGCTGAAAGATACCTAGTTAAAGGGGGAAAAAACGTTGTGCAGTCTAATTATCTTCTTCTGTTTAGCGTTCACCAACTGTAAACTCCGGTGAAAGTGCTGGTTGTTCGTCCACTTCTGGACTTTAGTCTAAACAGGTCCAGATCCGGTTTGCAAATCTATTATTTTTTTTTTAAATGCTGTCTGTTGGTTTCTATCCTCTTAGGCAGATACACTCCGAGTTCGAAGTAAACAACGCTAATTGGTTGACACCTACAACATACTTGTTGGGAAAAGGGGGGGGGGCAGTGTGTCTATCCTCCCCTCCTCTAAATGGGGCCATGAAACGCATACATGGAGCATCATCTTTTGTTTGTTTCTCTCGGCTGTTGTCTGAAGGTCTGACCAGCCCTGCAACACAAGCTGCATCTTGGATGGCAAGCAAGCCATCAAGGCACATCCCACATTTTATTTTCAGTCTGGTATAAAATTACAATTAGTGCACTCTGTTTAACGGTTACTCGAGCTAACACCTTTTGAAGGTCTATCTATCTATCTATCTATCTATCTATCTATCTATCTATCTATCTATCTATCTATCTATCTATCTATCTATCTATCTATCTATCTATCTATCTATCTATCTATCTATCTATCTATCTATCTATCTATCTATCTATCTATCTATCTATCTATCTATCTATCTATCTATCTATCTATCTATCTATCTATCTATCTATCTATCTATCTATCTATCTATCTATCTATCTATCTATCTATCTATCTATCTATCTATCTATCTATCTATCTATCTATCTATCTATCTATCTGTCTATCTGTCTGTCTGTCTGTCTGTTTATCTAACTATCTATCCATCTCACTCACTCTCGCCCTCACTCTCACACACATTTGCACACACGCCCCCCGCCCTCCCCCCCCCCCTGCCCCTTTCCCCCCCCTTGTCAATCCTAACCTCTTCCTGAACCGTGTCCTTCTGTTATTGGCTGCTATTTTTGGATGAACTATTGGTCAGAATTGTTATGACGCTTGCTGTTGACCTACTTGAATCTGTGGCCAGCTGCAGCTTTGATCTCCGCCTGACTCTCTGATCTTCGCTAGAAAGTGGCAGACTGGAGGTTGCCAAGACTGATGGCTACTATGTCAGGTTGGCATCTGGACATTAACCCCCCTGGAACACTAAGTTGATTGCCCTAAAGGTTGCAGACTAAGCTGTCTTGACCAGGCTTTCTCCATGCACCATATGGTTCTATGAAAGGCCGCATGAGATAAGGTGATGTGTGGGGAGATCAATACAGAAATTATGACATGTTCACAGTAAGACTGATTGGCAGGTTTATTATTATTATTATTATTATTATTATTATTATTATTATTATTATCTCTGGCGGTCCGCAGTCCTGGCACATTTGTTTAAAGGTACCATTGTTTTACCGCTATTAAAACACTGTATGCTGAGTATCTTCTTCTTCTTCTTCTTCTTCTTCTTCTTCTTCTTCTTCTTCTTCTTCTTCTTCTTCTTCTTCTTCTCTGGGGGGCTGAGTGGTCTCGGGGCATGGCGTCCGCCTCGAGTGCTGGAGGTTCCCGGGTTCAATCCCCTGTAAAAGCTGGGATTTTTTTACGAGGACTTCAAGTATTACCCCTGGTCTCTGGGTAGTAAGATCGGAACCTGTGTGTATTGTTGCGCACGTTAAAAAAAAAAATCTCATGGCAGTTTAAAATCGAAAAGAGTAGCTTAACGGGGCTGCCCGGGCAAAATTTGGAGTTACTAATCTATTCAAAGTATTTCAGGATCCTCGCGGGTGGTACGGAGTTCTTGCAATGTGCAGAGATTTTTCGGACTCAGGCTTGAGTTAGAAGTAGAACGGACCATTTATGGGTTACTACCCTTGTGTCATAACGTTGATCCGTTGTATAAACCAAACCTTCTTCTTCTTCTGTTTCTTCTTCTTTTTTCTTTTTGGATTCTTTTGTAATATCCTGCTCCAGATGAAGTCACATGACCATCCAACATTATAGAGGGTGGTAAAAGTGGGTTTCCCAGCTTTCTGATGCTTGTAACAACCTTAAAACATCTAGAACTGGCCCTTACCCCAACCCATCTGCGTCCCACGAGAGAGTGCAGCCTAGGTCCCACGACTGCATGCAGCCTATCTACCACCCCCTGAAATATTAGACTGTCCAATGACCTGTGGATTTTGCCTTGTTAGGGGTAGGATATTAAGAAAGCACTTCTTCTTCTTCTTCTTCTTCTTCTTCTTCTTCTTCTTCTTCTTCTTCTTCTTCTTCTTCTTCTTCTTCTTCTTCTTCTTCTTCTTAGCATTTATCGACTGTAAAATCCGAAGGACAGTTGCTAGACCTTTTGCCGTTTGATCTAACGGTGTGTGGGTTCGAATCTTCATCCAAGCAAATTTTTTATAGTTGACTTTGGCTTCCACGGGTAGCAGAAAATATCCTAGGGCAAATAAGCGGTCCTGGTGATGATGAATTATAAGATTAATCTTTCATTACCAGTGTTTTCTTAGCACCTAATTATTCTGCCAGAGGTCGCAGGGGCCTCAAGGAAGGATGATGAAATCAAGAAAGTGTAGCAAGTACATATCTCATCTCATCTTGATTAATTTCTACCGTGCGGTGTCGAGGTGAAGTAAATTTTGCCGAAAAGTGTATGAATGAATAAATCAAGAATTTACATCCCTGCACTCGGGACAATCCCACACGTGTTCCGTCTCCTTCTTCAGTAGCTAACGAAGAGTCGATATACTAATTCTGCCAGTTGCAACTTGACTGAAAATATACCTTTGTTTCCCCTCAGTTGTGAAAATCTTTCAGAGCCTCTGCTTGGCCCGCGCTGATTTAGTCTATCAATGAATGGATGCTCGGTCTGATCTGCTGCACTGTGCACTTGATCCCAGACACCCTTTACCACATTTTCTTTCTCATAAAGTAGCTCAACCACTCAGAGAAACATAAGCAGCAGCCAATCTATCAGCCTGCTTTTTACCCGCAAACCCGAATATCCTGGACAGAAAATCCGCGAAATGTTCCAGATCTGAGTTTTATCAAGGGATGCAAGTCACTCTACTGGTTGAACTCCGGTTTCTATTTCTGAAGCATGCTCTTTGATGCCGTTACAGTAAACAAATGTTAGGCTGTGCTGGTCCCCAGCCCCAGGAAAGCTGCCGTGACCGCATCTACCTCCATTCTCATACTGGACGTTGTGACGTTATACTGAAGGCTCTCATTTTTCACACATCGGTATTCAATTTCGCAATAAAACCCACCCACTCTTTTTGGCTGTCCCTACAGATCCATCTGTGTATACAACGGGTGTAAATTTTCATTGATCCGCTCTTGCACCAATGCCTCTGTTTCACCAGCTATCCACTCCCGACACCCTCCGTCCAAGGTAACGATCACTCTATGAAGATATGTTTTGCTGGGCAGCACTGTAACCCATTCCTCACCATGCGATATCTTGTCAGTAGCACACACAGTTCTAGTCCTGACTTCTGCTTGTACCATTCACGATCTACCTCCTTTCAGCCGATGACCCTTGCTGTCTGACACGGCCTCGTGTAAAAGGTATTGCCTGTCCGTAGTGACTATTTTATTTGTTTTCTTATTAAACACAGACATGCCATCAGTGTTGCCACTTTGGATGTTTTACATCCAGATTTAGATGTTTCTTCTTGCATTAAGATGTTTTTAAATGGGTAGGAAATTATAGGGAAGAGAAAAAGTTGGTAAGAAAAAACAGTTTATGTTGTAGATATATTTGCAGTTAGATGGCGTTTTTTACTTTTAGATGGTAGAAGTTTTCTAAATGTTTTTTATAGGGAGTGAATTTATCAAATCTAAGCTAAGAAACAGGATGAAATAGACCTCTTAAATGCTATCGTGACAAACAAATTCGGCCTGATAAGAGTAGGAAAAGGCTGTTCCAAATTGTTAAGGAGGTTAGGGCGCAACCTGCTTAAGCCTAAGCACGCAATGATGATGATGATGATGATGATGATAACAGTTACAATAATCAATAATAATAATCGAAGTAGTAAAAGACAGGGCCGGATTTATTCTTCATGAAGCCGTAAGATATATAAAGCCCTAAGGCCCCTACCGATTTAAATTATCTCAGTTAATTTCAGAAAACTTCAAAATATACGCGCTTTAAATATATTGTCGCGTTTTGTTTATACAAAAAAAAAAAATACAGAATGTTTTCAAAATCACATAAATTATACTATGTAAACATCTAAAAAGCTCTTAGTTACAACTTAAAACATTTGTAAAAATTAAAAACATATAAACAGAAAATTGCAGTTGAAATATGTGCTGTTATAAAAGGGAGCATAGTTATTCTATGGTGCCATACTGCTAAACAAAAAATATGACAGACAGACAGACAGACAGACAGACAGACAGACAGACAGACAGACAGACAGACAGACAGACAGACAGACAGACAGACAGACAGACAGACAGACAGACAGACAGACAGACAGACAGACAGACAGACAGACAGACAGACAGACAGACAGACAGACAGACAGACAGACAGACAGACAGACAGACAGACAGACAGACAGACAGACAGACAGACAGACAGACAGACAGACAGACAGACAGACAGACAGACAGACAGACAGAGCTACTAAAAGGAACATAAATTTGTCACAAATGTAACTATCAGAATCTTTGTCATGTGATCAGTGACACTGTTCAAATTGCACACTAGAATACATTAGTGGTTCAGCCAATCAGTTGGCAGTTCATTTGAATCGATAATTTCCCGTTAACAATAACGCGTCACCCGATTACTGTGCCTTTAATGTTTTGTTGGAATTGTATATTAAAGAAACATTCCATTTGTTAAAAGCAGATTTGTTGAGGCCCTTGCCGATTATGAGGCCCTAAGCTGTAGGTTATTTAATTTTAACTCAAATCCACAACTGGTAGGAGCAGCAGTAGTAGTAGTTCCAGCAGTAGCAGCAGCAGCAGCGGTAGTGATGGTAGTGGTCGTAGTGGTCATAGTAGTGGTCGTAGTGGTCGTCGTAGTAGTAGTAGTAGAAGTAGTAGTAGTAGTAGTAGTAGTAGTAGTAGTAGTAGTAGTAGTAGTAGTAGTAGTAGTTGTAGTAGCAGTAGCAGTAGCAGTAGCAGCAGCAGCAGTAGTAGTAGTAGTAGTAGTAGTAGTAGTAGTAGTAGTAGTAGTAGTAGTAGTAGCAGCAGCAGCAGCAGCAGCAGCAGCAGCAGCAGCTACAGCAGTAGCACAGAACTACCTAGGAATTTCCTAGCAAATCTCGCAGCCGACGAGATAGGGTGGAAAAAGCTGAAAAGAACCAAACATTCTGCTATGGGTGTCCTCCATAGTGACCCGGAATTGAAAACAAATGAAAGAATATGGTCACAATTTTTAAGTACTATATAGACTTGCAGTGGTATTGGCCCTGCAGTGAGCGACACTGCTCTCTCTCCCTCCCTCCCTCCCTCTCTCTCTCTCTCTCTCTCTCTCTCTCTCTCTCTCTCGCGCGCGCGCTCTCTCTCTCTCCCTCTCTTTCTCTCTCTCTCTCTCGCTCTCTCTCTCTCTCTCACTCTCTCTCTCTCTCACTCCCTTTCTCCCTCCCGCTCTCCCTCTCCCTCCCTCTCTCTTTCTCCCTCTCGCTCTCTCGCTCTCTCTCACTCACGCTACCTAGAGCAGCAGCGATTCTCAACCGGTGGGTCGCGACCCTTTTAGTGTGTGGGTCGAAAGACCCTTTCACAAGGGTCGCCAAAGACCATCTGAAAACACATATTCATTGAAGTTATGAAGCAGCAACGAAAATAAGTGTATAGTTGGTTGTCGGCACAACATGAGGAACTGTATTAAAGGGTTGCCACATTAGGAAGGTGAGAACCACTGGTCTAGACAGCCGTTGCTTCTTCTTCTTCTTCTTCGCGTTCACCAGCTGTACACTCTGGTGGAAAGTTCTGCTTGTTCGTCCACTTCTGAACTGCAGTCCTGCTCCAGAACCTGAGTGTTGCGTATGCATAAGTTTTACAGATCTGATTCACTTGAATGCAGACTGTTGGTTCCTTGCCTCTCAGGCGGATGCACTCCGACTTCAAAGGAAGCTCCCCAATTAGTCGACTCTTACGACATGCCTTTGGGGAGGCAGAGGGTCTATTCTTGTTTTTCCCACAATGGGGCCCTGGAACCCACACGGGGAACAGCCGTTGCTAATCTCGGACATGTGAGCAGTGTTGCCACTTTGGACGTTTTACATTCTGATTTAGATGTTTTCCCTTGCATTTAGATGGTTTTTTGACTTTTAGATGGTAGATGTTTTCTAGATGTTTTTAATTGGGTGTGAATTTATCACATCTAACTTAAGAAACAGGATGAAATTTGACCTCTTAAATGCTATCTTTGATATAAAATTCGGCCTGTTAAGAGTAGGAAAAGGCTGTTCAACTAATCAGCTCCCTGATTGTGTATTAAAAGAAATTGGAACAGCTAAGGCTTACCAGAGTCATTTTAGTTCTGAAGCTTCGACTCCATCATCCAGGCTAAGTTTATCCTGTGAATCTTGTAAGGCAGACTTCAATAAAGATGAGGACATGATTCTATAGGGTAAGTCATATCAATTATTATGTAATTTGGGCCTCTTTCCGTTTGGAAGTTTTTTTCTAGATTTTTACACGCAAATTTAGATTGTTTTTAGATATTTTTTGACTCCGTTTTGGATATTTTTTGTCAAAGAAATGTGGCAAAACTGCATGTGACCATGTGCACACTGATCAAACATCCTGTTGCTGGAGCTGTACAGCGAACGGTTTCGTGGAATATTTTTGGATTTTGTTTGTTTGTTCATGAACTAAGGGCTATTTAGCCATACGTTAATCAGGGGGTCAAAATTCTGAAAATGGGGATCGCCAAGGGCCAGCGGCGTTATTCTCAGCAGATGACGATTAACAGGACACTTGCTAGGCCTCCAAGGGGCACACGAGGACTGCTGCACAGTGTTGCCACTTTTCTTTGATAAAAAATATCAAGAACGGTGTCAAAAAATATCTAAAAAGATCTAAATCTGTGTGAAAAAGATTTAGAAAAAACATCCCAATTGAAAAAGTCAAAAATTACATAGCTTTTGTTATGATTTACCCTACATAATCATGTCCTCACCTTCACTGATGTCTGCCTCACAAGATCCACAAGATAAACTTAGCTTGGATAATGAAGTTGAAGCTTCAGATCAAAATGAACCTGGTATGCTTTAGCTGTTCAAATTTCTTTATAAAGGGAACAGTAGGCTTTTTTCTCTAGTCTCATCAGGCCGAATTTTAATGGCACGATAGCATTTAAGAGGTCAAATTTCATCCTGTTTTTTAGGTTAGATATGATATAATTCCTAGCACTGAAAACTCTTTCCACTTCAGCATTTGAGTGGGGTAGTATCATGCAGACATGGCACTTTAAAGAGTTTACAGAATGGACTGTTTGATGAGGTATCTTTAAATTGTCCCACTTCACTCCAAAACGCTGTAGTTTCTGTTTTGTTTGTCCATTCAGCTAACTTTATTTTGGTTAACTGATATTCTGCTTCCGCGACACTGTTATCAGTAGCCCCTAAAAATGTCATAACTTTACAATATTTAGGTATGTCCTTTATTGGCTGAAGTATGTTGCTCACAGAAAAAAGTGAAATATTTTTTTAAAACATCTAGATTTTCAGGAATGAGATAAGGAAATCTTGACAGCGTTTTCTTAAGTTGTTCTCTTCATTCTCTGTTAACAGTCCTTTTGTTTTTAAATCATCAATTTTTGATTCTATTTAATATCCAAGGTGTGGCTTAGGAGCCAAATAGCTTTCTATAGTGCAAGTGAGCAAATCAGCGTTCGAAGTTGGCAACACCAGTCTTTTACCGAGTGAAATAGCAAGGTGAGATCATCAAGCAATGTAACTTTATCAACAAGTTTAGATTCGAACAGTTTATTAACTTTTTGCACTTCCGATAGAATAGGTTATTAATCAGTACAGGGGCTGCCAGATATTTGTGCGTTAACCCCAGTGAGAGTTCAAAGTTCAAGTAATGGCAGTTGTCACAATGTACGTGCCAGACCAAAATAAAAATATTGTAGTAAATAGTTTACACAGTAATTATTAAATTGACAATAAAGGGAAAAAATCTATAAAATATCTAACTCCAAATGAAAAGTTTCTAGAAAAATATTTACGATCTAAACGTCAAAAACAGTATCTAAATGCAATGAAAAAGATCTAAATTTGGATATAAAAGATCCAAAGTGGCAACACTGGGACTGCAGGCCGCTAGCTGACTAACCCTGAACTTGGGGATGTCTACTGAAATTAGGTTTAGAGCTGATATAAAGGTTAGTTGCGTATCCTTTACAGGACGTTGCAGAACCAACCCCATCAGCCACTGGCTGTTGTGTGGTTTCACTAGGCAAATTTACGTCCAGTAGTTTGCCATTGCTTACTGGATTTTCGGCTTCCTGATACTACAGTCGAAACCGACGCAAGGCGTATGGCCCGCAGCTGGGATCGAACCTGGTATCCCGGCATTACGAAGCGTTCGCATCGTCGTAGCCACAGAGCTGACAAAGCTGATATAAAGTGAATGAATGAATAATTTAAGGATTAAAGAAAACACAACTCATTGTATATAATGTCGATAAAACTGATTGAACAAAGGGTGTGCTGCAGTTTTTCAGTTAGAGTCACCACTGCTTTGCCAGCCGAGGAGGGATCGCTTTGCTTAGTCAACATAGTCTTTACATTACTTGCAAGGTGTTGTGGTACAGAGCGGAAGAACTGCATGGAATTTAATCAATGCTTGATTGAGATATCAGCTAAGCTACATCTGTGGCCTCATAATCAACGGTTGTAAAAAAATTATAATTCTTTAAAAAATGCAATTTTATTTATATATGTAAACATTTATTTATTTATTGTTATATTTTTGTATAATCTATTTTGAGTATATTATCTCAGACTTTTATTCAATCGAACTTGTAGCCTATTTACATTGAATAAACTAATCAGCTTTATATGCTCAAATTCCACTGTTTATTAACTTTATATGTATTTCAAAGTTTTCTGAAAACAATTGGTGTAATTTATAACTTTAGGGGCCTCGGAGCTTTATATTGCTTAGGGCCACATCAAGTTTAAAATCAGGCGGTGGATTTAATTCATGCCCCCCCCCCACCCCCCCACACACACACACACACACTCACACATATTGCAAAATACCACACTGTCGCGGGGAAAGATGAAAAAAAAACAACTGAATAGTTTGTAAATTCAAGAAGACGCACAGTTTTTAAATGAGAGGAAAGCGATTCTGCTTTTATTACAATTAGAGTTTATTCTTTGTTTTCCCTGAAGTAGACCGCCTGGCGGAAGAATATCTTCTGTTATACAATAAATACATTTTCATATATTTGTTGGCATTCGTAGAAAGAAGTAAAGAGACGCACATTAGACCACATATAAATCTGAAGCTATAACCGGAAATCGAAATTGTTATCCCCCCTGTGGGTTCCAAAACCCAATTTTTGGATTATAAAAAAAAAAATGTGCGAACAAAACTCAAGATCACCTCCTTTAGGGAAATATGCCCGGCTCTCTAGCGGAATTGGCTAAACCGGATTTCGCGGAGACCGGGTGACGTACTCCTTGTGGTCCGGGTTCAATCCCGGGGGTAGGCAGGAAAGCCACATTTTCTCCCAGATTTACGGTATTTACAATGGAATCAAGGCCGAAAGGTTGCGATATCCATAATACCGAGCCTAAGGGTTAACAACTCATGGCTTCTGGATACTAAAACAAACAAACAATAGGGAAATATGGGCGGCCAGCCATGGCTTTTTCGTAGCCCGCCGGTTGAAGAAAACTAAAATACATGAACCCCAACTGCCTTTGCCAGTAAACAGTGCACATTTCAAACTGTACAAACAAGACATGGAGGAGGAAGATAAGTAGCAGAAGCAGCAGCCTTACTAATCTGTGTAGTAGAAGAGGTAGTGGTAGTAGCAGCTGCCGCGGCCGTAATTGTAGTAATAGTAGTAGCAGCAGCAGCAGCAGTAGTAGCAGCAGCAGTAGTAGTAGTAGTGGTGGTAGCAGCGGCTGCGGCATTAATTGTTTTAGTAGTAGTGGTAGTAGTAGTAGTAGTAGTAGTAGTAGTAGTAGTAGTAGTAGTAGTAGTAGTCGTAGTCGTAGTAGTAGTAGTAGTAGTAGTAGTAGTAGTAGTAGTAGTAGTAGTAGTAGTAGTAGTAGTAGTAGTAGTAGTAGTAGTAGTAGTAGTAGTTGTTGTAGTGGCAGTGGTATTAGTAGTAGTGGTATGGTGGTGGTAATAGTTAATAATAAACAGACAATGTAGTAATAGTAGCAGTGCCAACATTAGCAGCCCCGGTACCAGTAATACTAGCAGCTACTGAAACAATAACTAGCAGCAGCCAAATAGTAATTAGCCTAGAAGCCGCGTCACAAAGTTCAAGTTTCCATCAACAAAGACGAGTCGGGCAGAAGCTAGTGCCCAAAGACTACTCGCGCACATCCCAGCTGTTTCCTAGCTACCGCTTACTACAAGACGTAGTAGCCTTGACCCGTCTGCTAGTTCACACAGATGTCGGCCAGCGCTTGGAAGTAACGGAACAATCAATCACTCAAGCTGTGTTCGTGAACTGACCCCACTCAAAAATCTTCCTCTGTAATTACATCTTCTGGCGATTTGTTATCATCAATAACATTATGGCAGCCTCTAACTTTGGACTGTCCATGTTGTTTATGTCCATCCTGCAACGGTCTTCCTTATCTATAGATATTTAATACTTACACGAACCACTCATGAATCATCGCCGCTCTGGAATCAAGTGAGCAACAACCGTACCAACCAATGGGTGACCGTGTTTCTTGTGTATCGACCAATCAGCTGGAGGCACATATTCTCGGTTAACGAAAGGTCTCCATCTTGAGTACAAGAAAACGTATTTTAGAATCTTCGTGGGGTTCGAAATCTTGCTGGTGTGTTTTGTTTCTTTCCTAACCTCACGCCCGGGGAGGGTGTTTACAGTTATATTTGTTTAAAAATACAATTAAAGAGACATATAACTTATATCACACATTGCTGGAATGGCACAGGGTGAGTATTTGCTACGCAATTGGTTCTCAGTGCAATAATGTGTTCGATTAGAAAGTGTCGGCTGGTTTTTTGTCGGGGAATACCTAAACTCGATAGCTATAATTTCGCGTCACTGATTGTCTTATAAAATGTACTTTTGTAAACATATTTCAGCTTTTTTTTTTTTTTTTTTCAGCTGTCTTAGTTATAAATTAGATCTTTTTGAAAATTGGATTGAGTGGTGGTGGAGTGGGAAGGGGGAATGGTGTAGTGGTAAATGCAAGCTCTCACACCTCGGTTCGAGCCTTGATTATGGCAAGTGTGACTTTCCCTTATCACTTCGGTCTGTTGTTAACTGAAAATTTTTTCTTCTACCTATTCGTACCAAAGATACTGTATACACAACATATGGGCAACTTGATCATCATATTGTATGGGTATATGTTACATAGGGCTCCCAGTTAATCTTTCATATATATGGATGAGAGGAATTTCTGATAAGAATAACCATTTTTTGGGTCCCCGGCGAGTTCACCTTATCAGATCTGTACTGTATATAGCGAACTTCTTTGCCTTAAAGCTGACGATACAACTAGTTGTCCAAATATGTCCTATTGTTGCTTCACCATGTAGAAAATGCATCCATTTAATTTTCATCAATGTCCTTGTGCATGTGTCATCGTCATGACACTGAGTATGTTATCACAGGTGTGCTGTTGGGGCAACAGTCATGGCAACATCCAGAAATATCCTAGATGTGTCAACATGAACGGTTCTCAACATTCCGGTCGCGACCATTGGGGGGGGGGGGAAGGAGGGGGAGTGCCACTGATCTACATGTTGTGACAGATGACACTATGTTACAGATGACATGATGTGACAGATGACATGATGTGATAGATGACATGATGTGACAGATGACATTATGTTACAGATGACATGATGTTACAGATGACATAATGTTACAGATGACATGATGTGACAGATGACATGATGTGACAGATGACGTGCTTCTTTAGATGTTATTTGTTGGCTAGTCAGTGCTATAGACACGCCAACACTGTTTGTTAATTTGTTTGTTTTCCGTTTCCCTTTGCTGAGCTCAGTTAGTATCATGTATTGTTTATTGCAGATGTTTCATTTCAGTAGGTAGGAGTCGATCATACCATAAGTATGTATTTTAAAATTATTATTAAGAAGTAGCATGTAAACTAAAGAATGTGGTGGGCTGGGAAGGGGGGGGGGGTGTGGACACACACACACATATATATATATATATATATATATATATATATATATATATATATATATATATATATATATATATATATATATATATATATATAGTGGTTAAATGTAATAGGAAATAACTAATTAATGATTAACCACAACAGAAATGCGTGGGGATTTACAATTGTTAACGTTCACAGCCGTCCGATGTTGAAGAAAGACTCACACACACACATATAGGTATAGAGAATTGGGGGAGAGAGGGAGATTAATAAAAATTATAATGTGTTAATAAATTACAGTTGGTTAATTATTGCAAGAAATTTTTTGCAGCAGCAGCAGCAGCGTATCGCCAAATTGGGATGCGTGGCACCTGAATACTGTATTTTCCTCCTGAAATCCTGATAATCGCCATAAACAATTACCATCGTTAGTAAATTAATTGCCTGTTGTATCATCCTTATGTCACTCACCAGCATCATCAACATGTTAATATTCATCATTGTGTTTATCATCATCATAATGTTAATCATCATCATCGTGTTACTCATTATCATCATCATCATATTTTTACCACCGTCACAATTATCTTCACATTTATTATCACCATTTTGTTCCCGATATTAGGACATTCAATTTTATTAAAATAATCATCATCATCACTATCCCCAATACTCAATAATGGCATCCTCTGTATCATGATTGTTTTCACTATTTTTAACAGAAGCGCCGCCATCATTTCTGATCAAGCATTGGTGAAAGTTGTCTGCTAACATTCCGCATTTCATTGGCCTGTCTTATAATAATTATTCCACTCCGTCACATGTTACTTTGTTTATAGTCTTTCCGTTTGTTATCCTTAGTATGTTACTTTTTTATATAGTCTTTCGGTTTGTTATTCGTTGCAAGTTATTTTGTTCTAATCTTTC
Source organism: Candidula unifasciata (assembly GCA_905116865.2). NCBI lineage: Eukaryota > Metazoa > Mollusca > Gastropoda > Stylommatophora > Geomitridae > Candidula > Candidula unifasciata. The sequence continues at coordinate 1,086,297 of CAJHNH020002335.1, read as the reverse complement.
CGTTATCTGTTGCCTGTTACTTTGTTATAGTCTTTCTGTTTGTTATCCGTTGCCTGTTACTTTGTTCTAGTCTTTCCGTTTGTTATTTGTTGCTTTTTACTTTGTTATAGTCTTTCCGTTTGTTATCCGTCATTAACACCATCGTCAGTTTTCACTTCTGCTGTTGAGCGCCGTGGGGAAGAAAAGTTTGCGATCTATTGCTTGATGGGTAGCAGTGGCTATTGTCATTCCTCGTGGATGTAGGTTTTGATGTCATCGGTCCATTTTATCCTAGGGCGACCTCTTGCTTTCGCATTAGATATTTTTCACGTATATCGCATGTGTTGGTAGTTGTTCTAGCTGCATTATAACAATAATGTCTGTCTTTTATTGCACCTTGTAAAACTGTTAACATAAAACTTGAACCTTAGAACACCCATTCCAGCTGATGTGGATCTGTTCCACTTCTGACCTAATCAACTTGTTATTTTTGGAGTCACTACCGTGTTGTATTTGTCTAGACGTAACAAACCGTGTTGTATTTGTCTAGACGTAACAAACCGTGTTGCATTTGTCTAGACGTAACAAACCGTGTTGTATTTGTCTAGACGTAACAAACCGTGTTGTATTTGTCTAGACGTAACAAACCGTGTTGTATTTGTCTAGACGTAACAAACCGTGTTGTATTTGTCTAGACGTAACAAACCGTGTTGTATTTGTCTAGACGTAACAAACCGTGTTGTATTTGTCTAGACGTAACAAACCGTGTTGTATTTGTCTAGACGTAACAAACCGTGTTGTATTTGTCTAGACGTAACAAACCGTGTTGTATTTGTCTAGACGTAACAAACCGTGTTGTATTTGTCTAGACGTAACAAAACCGTGTTGTATTTGTCTAGACGTAACAAACCGTGTTGTATTTGTCTAGACGTAACAAACCGTGTTGTATTTGTCTAGACGTAACAAACCGTGTTGTATTTGTCTAGACGTAACAAACCGTGTTGTATTTGTCTAGACGTAACAAACCGTGTTGTATTTGTCTAGACGTAAAAAAACCGACTGCTGTCACCTTTAGTGGGTTAAGATGTTTCTAGAATAACACATCACCATAGCAACTCCAAACCTGGGATTTTAGAGACCAATGATGAGAAAACCATAATCTGCATTCTTTGATGTCGGTAGAAGGAGAAAACTGAATAACATCGTGAATGTGGGACAGCTGGAGGTGGGACAGTTGGAGGTGGGACAGTTGAAGGTGGGACAGTTGGAGGTAGGACAGTTGGAGGTGGGACAGTTGGAGGTGGGACAGTTGGAGGTGGGACAGTTGAAGGTGGGACAGTTGGAGGTAGGGCAGTTGGAGGTGGGACAGTTGAAGGTGGGACAGTTGGAGGTGGGACAGTTGAAGGTGGGACAGTTGGAGGTGGGACAGTTGAAGGTAGGACAGTTGGAGGTAGGACAGTTGGAGGTGGGACAGTTGGAGGTAGGGCAGTTGAAGGTAGGACAGTTGAAGGTAGGACAGTTGGAGGTAGGACAGTTAGTTAGTTTGTTGTGGGGGCGCTATCTTTATACTTTAAGAACAGGAAACATCCATGATGTGAGACAGTTAGACTATCAACCAAACGCTCCAACAACAACTTTCTTGACCACGTTTCACTTTTAGATAAGGGTCTCAAGTTCAACTTCAAAACTCTCTAATGCAGTAACCGTTGGGTGTAGGCTGTTGAAATTTGGCATACAACCTGTCAATCTTCATGTCCTTGAAAGACATTACAAAAAAATTTAAACAAAGATCTAGTTTTCATTTGGCCTTATTTGCTGTATATGAAAAACAAAAACAAACACCGATTCAACGCAGACATTCAGCAGTTAATTGAGTAATTGAGTGGCAGGAACTCTTTAAAACATCAAACTGCACGCGTTTCAGGGATGCTTCACTCTCAGATTATCACCTCCAGCATTAGTTTCCCGTGAGCTGCTGATGTTTCAATATATGCGGGATAGGCTATCAAAATAACCATCTGACATCGCCGAAATTTGAACTGAATTCCATGCAATGTCCGCGAATATATCAACTACGGTGTGTTCTGTTTTTGTTGTTGTTGTTGTTGTTGTTGTTGAGGGTTAAAGAAATCGCCGCTATAATAAAACGGCAGCGCTCTGTGCTCTGTAAATTCTAAATTCATAAGAACATGCAAAATGTAAGGTCACGTGCACAAAGTTAGATAGATCCATGCAGGAGTTTTCGAGATATTTGTGAAAGTTTGAGGGCACAAGTTTTGAAACGCACCATAGCAGACAGAATAAACACGTGCATAAGACGCGCCAGTCTGCCTCCAATATCGATTTCCAGTCGCCTGAAGGCGGGAGGATCGGCCTTTTAGCACCGGGTTATGTCCTGTATGGCTCGTTGTTTACATACAGGCCCGTATACAGCGTCGCACAAAGCAGAGCTGCGTAGCTCCTGCGACAGATTTAAGGGGTATCGGAAACAGGTGTACTCTCGACCAGAAACCCGACATCAGTTCAGTACCTTCCGAGGGCGATGCAAACGGCTCAGGCACCTCGCCACGCAGACCTGCACAGTTTAAGCGTTCTCCACTCTCTCTCTCTCTCCCACACACACATACCCACCCACCTCCCTCCACACACACACAGCGGCAAAATCGGAGCCGGTGACGCAGACAGTATCGGTTGCTGTGTAAATTACAGTTTTCATACAGAGCCGTCCAGCAGACCATATGATTGCAATGCATCTGGTGTTGCTTTGCCGGCTTGTGTGAAAACGGCCTTAGGACTGTGTGGGTATTTAAAGGGGGTGGGGGTGGTTAGGGTTAGTTGTAGTCGCTGTTCATTGAATACAAACCATGATCGTAACCTCCCTATAATATGGTACTGTCCAGGAAAATCCCTAGGTATTCCGTACGTAATCTCGAAGCTGGCGAGACAGGGTCGTCTAAAATTAAAGTACCATTTTGAGTGCTGGGGGCATCAAAGGGTGTTAACCCGGCGAAGAATGCTTCAATCTACTTGCAACCACAGTTTACAAATTTGGTGGCTTATTCTGGAAATGGCGAAAACATGGACTGCAGTCAAGCTAATACGAAGTTAATCCAGTGAAATGTGACTAAAAAGCTTAACCAAATGGGGTAGCAGAACAACGTGCACAAAACACACAAACCAAAGTTTCGACCGGGGTCTATCTCGACAGAAACTTACTACACAACAAACACAAAGGGGAGAGTACTGTATTTACGATCTAGAAATGACACAGGGGAGCCAACTCCAGGGTTTTATTGGCTATTTGGGGTTTTACTAAGCAGTTGTAAGTTCTGTAGTCTGCATTTGCGTACTGAAACGGGCAGCTCTCGATATACCACTGTCCAGATCAACACAGAGCGGTCTGCTGACAAATCATCCGCACCTGGAATGGAACCAGGGAACTTGAAATTACGAAGCACGTTTGCACAACAGGACAGCACCTAAGCCACAGATGCCAACCAACAAAACAGAACTTTGAAGTTTTTCATCATGGCTGTCGACAACTTTCTGTCACGTCTACTTCCAGTTTGTTTTTGTTTTTGTAAAACGCTATTATTCAGGTACACCGATTCCCCCCAAAAAAATATTGTGGAAGGGGGTGGGGAGGGGTGGCGCCCGGTTGTCTTCAATGGCCCTAAATCGTGTTTAAGTGTGTAATAAATAGTAAGCTGTAGTGCTGAATAGCAAATAAATGTAATGCTATATTGTGAAGTAATATCTTCTTCTTCAGCGATCTCTGGTCATGCGCATAATCCACTGTGGGTCATAAACTGGGATGTCTTTTCAAGGTCTCTTAGGTTTCCCCAAAGCTTAGTTGTCAGTTCTACTGGGTGTTGCCATATGTCGCTCCGCAGCTCCGCCAGGAGAGGACAGGGAAGTAATATGCAATATACAAATAAATACTTGCAGAAAGAAAAGCTGTTCATGGTACAGTGGCGCTTAAACCCGACCACTCTCCTCACGAAAACTTCGTGTAAGGCTGATGCTACGTGATCCCCAAGCGTCCAGCGTCCTTGCTAACAACAACTTGCTACAAGATGACACCATGATAGCGTAGGTGTATTTATTTCTTCTAATCTGGGGTTGGTTTCGTATGCTAAGATTATCATCAGTTATGTTGCCTCCTCCATGAACGGCAGGCACGTCAGCAACACGTCTCCAGGGCCACCCCAGAGTGTGTCCTGGAGCCCTCTTATTCTGCCCAGGTGTTTTATCGCAGGTTTTGTTTCAGGTTGCAGTTCTGCAGTTGTGACCTGAGATGTTGGTGGTGTGCGGTTTGGCAGGGACACTGGGCGGTTTTTGTAGCCTTTATTGTAAATGTTATTATTATTTTTTTTTTTAAATAGCTTGTTTTCTTCGGCATTCTCAGCCGTTGAGGTATACTTTTACAGATATCACCCGCTTCCATTCATTGTTGGCATTGACCTTGTCTTTCCAGCTGGTGACACTGTGCGCACGCACGCTCGCGCGCGCGTGTGTGTGTGTGTGTGTGTGTGTGTGCAAATGCGTGTTATGGGGACTGGTGGCAGAAGTCTATTCCCCCCCCCCCCCATCCCACCTCAACTCCCTATCACCACACTCTAAAATCGGGCCTCGGACCCATACAGTGATCACGTGACAGAAGGCTGAGGGGAAACTGGATGACCAACGCATACAGCAGGGCTATTCAACTGGCGGCCCGCAGGCCAAATCTGGCCCACGGAGGCCTAACAAGTGGCCCGCGCATCGTTTTCAGTTGTATTGTATTAATGATCTTTCTATGCTAAGGTTTAGCCCTCTAGCCCGTGACGATCCTCATTTTCCAAATTGTATCCCCTCGGTAAACTTAGTTGAATAGCCCTGGCATACAGCATGGACTTTGAGAAAATTAATTTTCTTTTCCGGACAGATTTCATTAAATGTAGACTCTATCTATACATGCTTACTCAAGTCTCTTCTTTGTCATTCTAGCTAAGTAAAGATCCCCTTTCAAGCCTTTAGGCGCGTAGGAATATGGAAAAGGCACCCCTCATTTTTTACAGGCCAATCGGCACTAGGTGGGTAATGTGGTCAGCATTACGCCGGCCGTCTTTGCTTCCCCAGAACATATATCCTGGTACCCATTTTAGGCTGGGTTGAGCTGCATTGCTCCATGGTTAATTGCGCATCCTTTATAGGACGTTGCAGAGCCAACACCAACAACCCTGTGTGATTTTTCTAGGCAGATTTACGTCCAGTAGTTTGCCATTGCTTCTGGACGGTAGAATTTCTTGATACCACTGTCGAAACAAACGCAAGGCGCATGGTCCGCACTTGGGATCGAACCCGACACCCCGGCATTACGAAGCGTTCGCATGCGATGCTCCATACTATGATAAAATATACGCAGCCAGCAGTGGGTTTCAATCATGGTACGTTGGAATTGCGAGTCGGACTGACAACACCACGGACGCCGCTGTCGTTCTTGCTAAGTTAGCTACTGATTGATAACACGTTTTCATGTAATTGATTTCTGTACTTCTGTTCAGAAAGTAAAGTTGTTAGCCACCCACGCAGTTTACCTGGCTGTTGTTTAGCACTTTATGTTTGGATCTGGTAGAGCAGGGCTATACAACTGGCGGCTCGCGGGTCAGATTTGGCTCGCAGAGGCCCACCAAGTGGCCCGTGGATCACCGGCTAATTGTATTGTATTAATGATCTTTCTATGGTGGGGCTGAGACCTCTGACTCGTGACGATCCCCATTTTCCAACACTTTGGCCCTGATTAAACTTCCCTCTGCTGTCGACAGGGATTCATCAGTAAACTGCTGGTAAAGCGGTTAAGCCATTTACCTCGCGTCTTGGAGGTTGTTGGTTCCGTGTCGAACTGCGAGTGCAGAAGTTCCTGAAATCTCTGGGAATCGTCTGTTGAGTTAGGCGTTTTGTGCTGTGTGCAACGCAACCTTTTTCAGCTGACGAACGAACGAACAACCGCTCATTGATTCTGTGTCTGCCTCTAGTACATATACAGATTTAAAGCCAGGACATTCTGTGTTAAAAGCTTTAAAGTCTAGAATGTCAAGATTTTCCATAGAATGAATAGCCGTGAATGCATCGCACAAAGTACGTAGTCCACATTTCCGTCGACGATTCGGGGGAGGGGGGGGGGCGCTCATAAAATGACACTAGTGATCGAAACGGCGCAGTCCTTGAAACGAACCAACCATGTTAAGAGCGCGAGGCACGTGTCTTAAACACGCTCTGATGGATACACCTCCACGCTGTGGTTGTGAGTTTGTATATATACGTATACATTAGAGGAGCAGCTGTACGAAAACGAATACATTAGAGCATCAGCTAGCCGAAAGCGTATACATTAGAGGAGAGGCTACTTAAAGTAGTACACACTAGAGGAGTGGCTGCCCGAAAACGTGTGCTTTAGAGGAGTGGCTGGCTAAAAAAAAAAAAAACTTTATTTTCCCACCCGTCAGAAATCGCCCTAAATGTGACAAATACGGGAAGTAAAGACTTTTTGACGTCTTCTTCCTTTGCCTTCTATCTCTGAATGGAGCATACTCCATCAACCAACTTACGCCAAGTGATCCTATTCTTGCATGCAGCTCATCCCATGTCTTCCCCATCTTGATCAACTTCACTCACTAGCTCACTTGTCTATGTTTTTTTTTTTTTTCCTGCCTTTATTTCTATGCCCCTTGTGGGCTCCAGTGCAAAAACAGTATAGTTACATTGTTCTCGGGTGTTTTCGAGGTGTGTCTTATCCAACACCTGTGTCATTGGTATTCGAACTCAGCGCCGGCTGCTGGAGATGGGGACGGAGCGCTTATTGGAATGCTCCAAGTGCTGTGATGTCGGTTCTTAAATCAATGAATCAGTCAGTTAATCAACCAATACCTGTTGGTCCACTGGAACTTGTTTAGTTCTCTGCCAAAGCTTAACATTAGTGGTTATATGACACCACCAAGTTCCATTTATTCTAATGTGGCGTTTATATGCGCAGAAAGCAGTCGTTCATACTTTCTTCCGTCCATCCAGTTTCTGTCACTGGACACTCCACGATCAATTTCTGCACTGAAGAACTGCGTTGGAGGAAACTGTCATCTGTGGGAGACAAAAAGGCATATTGGCATAGGTTTAACCGTCATGTGACACTCAGAGATGTCAGGCGGCCGTTTGTCACTTTCATTGTTTATTTCACACGTGTGTACTACTTGGGTTGTATATTTCTATTGTCGCTTTGCGTCTTGTCTGTATGTACAGTTGCTAGTTTGCTTCAGCTGTTTATTTTCGTTCAGTCTAGTTGGATGGGCAAAGAAGCCTCACTTGTACGTTGGCTAAGACACTTGCCTGTCGACTTAGTTGTCATATGGTCAAATCTTCATTGGGGCAGATTTTAAGAATTGAGCTGGACTAACAACAACAATAACACACACACACACACACACACACACACACACAACTATAAAATAAGAACACCACGCGGAAGCATGCACACTAGGGGCCCACCGGTCATCAGTAGTGATCGTTCGTCGACAACTGTTTTGGCCCATTGCGTAACCCTGATGTTTAATGCAAAAACATGGACAGTGAACGCGCAACTAGAGAATCGAATTGAGTCTCTGGATATGTGAACGTACAGAATAACCTGTTGTATTTCATAGAAACTAGAACGATAAAAATGCAGAAGTTATGAAATATTGCAAATGAAAAGAGTTACTGAAAAAAAAAAGTTGAAATATTTAGGGTAAATTACAAGAGATAACACTCTTCTAAAAACCATACTGGAGCAAAACGTTGAAGGTAAGAGAGCAAGAGGAAGACAACGATACAAGAGGGAAGGCGACATCAGGAGATGGACGTACAGAGTGTGTTGGAGAACCATTGCTACTGACCTTTATTGTGGAGGCGACACCCGACTGATTGATTGAAGGTGGGAGGAGGTGGGGGGGGGGGGGGAGAGATACTATCTTTAGCGACAGTTTTTACCACTATTTAGGGCGGCGTAAGACTCATGGAGAGGGAGAGGAGATCTCTTTACACTGAGTATTTAGGGTCGCATGGCTAGTGCTGTCGCCACGGATTTCGAAGGCTTATCATCATCATGTTGCATTTTCTTTACACAGCGTCGCTCTCATCACAGCCCGGTAGAAAGAGTCTCTTGACTTCTCGCCAGCAGTCCTGAATTATGCACTTTTCTATCAATGGCATCTCTTGTATCATGTGCCCCTCTCCGTGCTAGTCGCTCCCTGCCTCTCTTTCCCGGGAATCATGCCTTCACCAATGTTCTTCCCAAAGCACCGTGGCGCTTAATGTGGTTGTTTGTTTGTTTGTTTAAGTATCCAGAAGCCATGAGTTGTTAACCCTTAGGCTCGGTATTATGGATATCGCAACCTTTCGGCCTTGATTCCATTGTAAATACCGTAAATCTGGGAGAAATGTGGCTTTTCTGCCTACCCCCAGGAATGAACCCGGACCACAAGGAGTTCGTCACCCGGTTACCGCGCAATCCGGTTTAGCTAACTACGCTAGAGAGCCGGGCGCTTAATGTGGTAAAACATATTTCACTGAGACACAATTTTGTTTACGAGCCAATTTTTCTTGATGTACTTTGCAGACTATTATTTTATTTGAGCGGCTTGTCTCGCTGGGTAGGACTCAGATCAGGAGTATATCGTTAAATGTTGTGCGTGTGTGTGTGTGTGTGTGTGTGTGTGTGTGTGTGCGCGCGCGTGCGTGCCTGAGTGTGGCAGTCGTGGTCGGAGTTTCAACTTCACTGCAGTCGGGCCAACCCAGTGTTGCCACTTTGGATGTTTTACATTCAGATTTAGATGTTTTCCCTTGCATTTAGATGGCGTTTTTGACGCTTAGATGGTAGATGTCTTTCTAGATGTTTTTCATTTGGAGCAAATTTATCAAAACTAACCCAAGAAACAGGATGAAATTTGACATCCTAAATGCTATCTTGACAATAAAATTCGGCCTGATATGAGTAGGAAAAGGCTGTTCCACTTATCAGCTCTCTGATTGGGTATTAAAAGAAACTTGAACAGCTAAAGCATATCGAGTCATTTTAAATTTGAAGCTTCAACTTCATCATCCAAGCTAAGTTTATACTGTGGATCTTGTAAGGCAGACATCAGTAAAGATGAGGACATGATTCTATAGGGTAAGTCATATCAATTGCTATGTAATTTGTGACTCTTTCCATTTAGATGTTTTTTCTATATGTTTTTCATGCAAATTTAGATGTTTTTAGATTTTTTTTGACTCCGTTTAGGATGTTTTTTTGTCAGAGAAAAGTGGCAACACTGGGCCGACGCATACTTGCTCCGTTCCTATGCCAGTGAAAAGCAAATGAAATGTTCCTCACTGTCCCATTTGAAAAACTGGTGAACAAACAGTTGTCCTGGCACAATGCCTTTGGCAGTTGCTAGAAGCGCCAAACGCAACAGTCGCCACCAGAAATGTTTGCCATTGATGGAAGTACTCGGTCACAATAAGATCGATGTACACAAGTTAAATTATTACACAAGGTATTTTACCAGCCCACACGTCAACTGACTACCGGCCATTTTTGAGTACTACGACACGGAATGCAGTGTGCCGGATAATGAACAGACTGATTGATTAGCTGCTGCCTCTCCTTTGGGCGGCGATCTATTCTATGAAAAAGCGGATATGGTGAAAGCTCTCTGGGATAAGTGGACAGTGAAAAAGAACAAAGAATCCCTAAATTGAAAGACTAATTTAGCAGGGGTTCTCATGGATATTTTAAATGCTAAGTGGAAAACATGCGGACGTTTCCTCAGATTGCACTACTGGCCTGTGAGCACTTCGATGTCTACCAAGGAAGGAGACAAGAGCACGCGTGGGGATGTCCCGAGTGCATCGATGCCAGTTCTTGATTCGTCTATTTGTTTTGTTGGTTGCGTGTCTTCTTCGGAATTTCGCAAAACCAATCCCAACATTTATTAGCTGCTACTAGTTGAGCTAGTCGATTTTACTTTCAGCAGTGTTTCATTGACCCCCCCCCCCCTCCCTTTCTTTTCCCGCGCCCTCAAATATAGGAAACTCATACAAGTGTCGGTTCTTTTCTGTTAATTCACATCACGCGAGATTTAGGGAAATTCCATAGTACCCAATTGTCAAAATATGTGCAAAGTATGGCTAGTGCCTCGATCTGTACAGGTTATGTGTTGTTTGATTTTTAGCATGGAAAAATCCTCCGGCCCTTACTGTGGATCGAACCCGATTCACCCACATGAGCGCCTAACGCCTAACCACTCGGTCAGCCTTGCCTCCCAAATCCGTGCTCAGCCTCGCTGATGTTTTATTATTCCGTTTCTTTATCGGTCGATAATCAAGAAGTTGTGAGTGCATTAAAAGCATACCCATGGGTGTTCTACATATAAGATTGTTGAAAATTAGGAATCATTGTCAAAGTGAGGCATGGGATTCGTCTACAACAGGCGCGTGGAAAACGTAGTACACACACACACACACAAGGACAAGATCGTGCTGCTTAGACGAGATGGGAAGACGAGGGCTGGAGTATTGTGACAGTGAGTAGAACTAATGGACACCGTGGACGGCAGAGCTAACAAATATTAGTTCATCTGGAGTTGTAAAAGTGCACAGGAAACTAAATACGTGGAATGCGGTGGATGAAAAAGAAGAATGGGAAATGAGGAGGAGTGGGAGGAAGAAGAAGAAGAAGAAGAAGAAGAAGAAGAAGAAGAAGAAGAAGAAGAAGAAGAAGAAGTACGGAAGAAGAAGAAAAGAAAAAGAACAAGAACAAGAAGAACAAGAACATGAAGAATTAGAAAAAGAAGGAGAAAAAGAAGAATGGGATATGAGGAGTGGGAGGCAGAAAAAAGAAGAAGAAGAAAAAAGAAGAAGAAGAAGAAAAACAACAACAATAAGAAAGAGAAGGAGAAAAGAAGAAAAAGCGGAAAAGGGAGGGGGGGGGGAGCAGGAGGTAGGAAGAAGAAAAGAGAGGATTAATAAGAAAAGGATGACGGAGGAAGAGAAAGACGAGATGGGGTCCAACCTGTTGCTTTGCAGTTTTCATTAAGAGTAGATTGTGAAATTTTCTGAAAGCTTTTAATAAACTGCGTGTCCTTTACAAGTTTACAGAACATTGTAGAACCAGCCCTAGAACTGCCTGGCTCTTTCTGTTGTTCAAGGCAATTTTATCGTTCAGTAGTTTCTTTTGCCTTTGCGTCCTGAACTTCTAGCGGTACATTGTTGCCAAAATCAGAGCAAAACGGTTTGCTGCCAAATCGCCCGCACCTGGAATCGAACCTGATACTTCGAGATTACAAATCGCATTCTCAGCATTTAAGTTAGCGGACCCTTTTTCCTGCCTTCAGGCTCTTTGGGCATTTGTGGATAGACTTGATTTTTATAGACCAGTCGGCACTGGGTGCGTGATGTGGTCAACATCCTGCCGGCCGCCGCTACTTCCCAGAATATTACCTATTTAAGGGCGGCGTACGTGGCTTAGGCTTTTCTAGTGTGACTCGTTATTCTAACGTACCGCCATCGAAACCCACTGCTAGCTGCGTGGATTTTTTATCATGGTATGGATCGTCGTCTAAAATGGGTACCAGGATGTATGTCCTGTGGAAGTAAGGTATGGATCGTCGTCTAAAATGGGTACCAGGATGTATGTCCTGTGGAAGTAAGGCTGACCACATTACCCACCTAGTGCCGATTGGTCTGTAATAATATGGGTGCTCTTCCCATATGCATGATGTGCCAAAAAAGGCGTGAAAGGAGATCTTTACTTTGACTTCTTTTTTAAACCCATTTAAGGCTGGGTTACTTACCTTTGTAGATTAAAAAAAAAAAAAACTATGTAAAACAGTTATATTTAGTCATTTTCTAGTTGCAACGTAGTTTGATGTCCCCTGTGGGTATTAGTAGACTTAAATCACGGGTCCCAACCCATGGATCGCGAAGGGTGTTATGTGGTGTCGCTAGGCACCGTTGAGCAATGGAAATGTCAATAAACCAGGCCATCGTGTATTAAACAGAGATTTAAACATTTTTTCGGATTATGTCATACTTCAAAATATATTTACCATCTGTGATTATTTCCTCTCTTACAAAGTAACAGTGACAATAACGCCTTTAGACCTATTTGGCATATAGGGCTAGACCTATATTTTATGGACTTTTCCGGACTCCGCCTGGTACCCATTGAAGGCTGGGACGACCTGGGAGCCAAAGCCGTTTTTTTTTTTTTTTTGCACACGTCGATTTTACATATCTGGCTTGTTTATATGCAGACTGTTAGTTCTTGGCCTCTCAGGCTGAAGCACTCCAACTTGACTTGACCCGCAGTTAGACACCTTTGTTATATGCCTCTTATGGGGCGGTGGGTCTGCAAGAGGCCTTTTTAGGGCTTCTCGGTGGCGAGCAATTTTAAGCCATTCTATATGGCGCAAATAATCTAGTCACATTTATAACTAAAAGCTCCCCATTTGGGGATACTAGTTCAACGTTATGATTTTGTGGGTGCTTAAAATCGGATCGGATCTACTGAATCCTCTCGAACCTCCACTGGCGACAAGTATTAGTCACATCATAGTTAGTGTATATTTGTGTGTGTGTGTGTGTGTGTGTGTGTGTGTGTGTGTGTGCTGTGTTGTCTTTGTTAGCTGATGAAGGCTAATCGCTGTAAAATCCTTTGGTTGTTTATTGTAATTGATTTTGTAACTGAGACATAAACTATTTTTTTTTTCTTACCCTCTTATCTTTTCCTCTGAACTGAACTGAATTTCTACCCCACCAGGACATCACACAAGCGATAAACACCCGATGACACAAAGTGCCACCATGTGGATGAGGATCGCCGTGGAGAGGTTCCAGAAACCGCGTTCAGACATTTGGCCATATAAATGGCCTGCCTATATTGCGGCCCCTGGAAAAAGCCAGAGTGGGGCTTCAAATGACAAAAAATTTCGTCCTAAAAAAGACGAAATTTGGTATATACTCTTTTTTTTTCTCTATAACGTCCTACCTTTAAATGCTGCAGCCAGAACGCTGGAAGGCGCAGCACCGTTTGAAAACTGCCAGTCTGCGGCACTTGGCGGCCGCTTGCAGCGGCGACGTTTGTTGGCTGCACGGGCTGCAGCTCCCGCGCCCTCCCTGCTGGTCCGTCGGTTCACCAGCCGTGCGTCCGGCCGGGCTCTTCTCCCCTCCAGGCCCGCCCCTTGCGCGGGGCAGCACCGCCTACCAGCCATGGGGAAAAACTGCGCATGTGTGGGAAACTTCCATTGGAGTGGGGGATGAAAGTGCAGTTTGATTCTCTCTCTCGTGTGATGCTTGCTATCTGTCTGTCTGTACATGTGGGATATAGCTTGGAGTCAGGGCTGCCAATGATGGGTTTTTACCCCCAGATATGGATATTTTATTTGACGCCTTGAGTTCTAATTTTGAAATCTGGCTTAAAAAAAAAAACAAGTTTCTTGTATAAAAGTGGGTAAAGGTTTCTTTTCGTAGCTATAAGATTTGTCATTTTTAACAATCTGGGTTTTTTGTTTTGTTTAGTGTTTTTGTATTACTTGGGTTTTTGTTTAACCTAGCTGGGTTTTTCAATAAAATCTAACCGGGCTATATTGCAGCCCTTGGCAAGAGTAGGGCTTCAAATAACGAAAAATTGCATCCCACAAAGGGATGACTATGTGTACGATTCAAACTAATTTAATTTGCTTTTTTTTTTTTTTCTCCATTTTCAGCTTAAAATGTTAATAGGAGTGGGCAGTTTTTGATCTAAACTTAGAAATATCAACCTGGTCGCGGGACATAAAGAAAAAAAATCCTTACCTCCCGGTTCTTAGACGAACCTATGCCAAGAAAGGGTACCGCACTCCTTTGATCTAGAAACTTTGCCGATCAGAGATAACGATCGGTCGTCGCCTTATGTTTTATTATCAAAGTCCACCGACAGACACTGTCTCCTTAAGTCTAAGTTTGTCGGCAATATTTGTTTCATATTATCGGGATGAAAGGTTTAGGGATATAAGTTTCTGGTTTTCAACCTGCGGATCGCGACCTTCGAACGACCCTTTCACAAGGTTCGCTTTAGACCAACGGAAAACACATATTCATTGAAGTTGTGAAGGAAAATTATTGTTTTTGAGTCACCACAACACGGGGGAACTGAACTGAAGGGTCGCGGCATTAGAAGGTTGAGAATTGCTGGAGTACATGAAGGCCATTCAGACGAGTTTAGTGGGGACCAAAATGTTGGGAAAGTAGGGATCGTTGCGGACCACAAGCTCGATCCCCAGCATAGAAAGAGCACATTTCAGTACAATTTGCAGGTGATGTGCTGGCCACTTGCTAAACCTCTGCGCCACGAGCGCCGCAGGTTGAGTAACTTTGGTGTAGGAGTGTAGGTTGTCACTTATTTTGGCGCTATGTTATTTAGATTTGTGTACTTTCCGCCGTTATTTTCACGCTTCACACTTTCTTAGCTAATCTGATCTAGGCCAGAGGAGTGTCAGGTTGCACTGCTTTCTTCGAAGTCTCACATGTGACCTAGGCTCAGGCGGAGGGTTTGGGTTAGGGCCGGTTCTGGATGTTACGGGGTCGTTGAAAGCTGTGTCGTCGTGTAGTGTAGAACACGCGACATCGACGCTGATGTAACTGGAGGCAAGACAACGTGACACTCCTCTGACGTAGAAGAGTCTGAGAAAGTATGAATGAAAGGTCTGGCAGTGTGTAGATGGGCCGGGAAACGTGAACTGGACCCTTTCCGCATATAAACATATGTTTTGTTTTCTGCTATTTTGTGAGCACCGGCCTCGAGGGCCAGTAACATTTGCTCGGCGGGCCGGAATTTGTCCACCCAGGATATAGATGTACAAAGAGGTACAGTATACGAATCACAGGCTATGGCGATGCGTGTAATACTAGTAAGACCCACTGGGGTTAAGAAGAGTCATCCTATGGGACTTCATGACCATTTAGAACGCATCTATTTAACCCGCTTATTTCTCAACCCAGTGTTTCCTTAACTTGTCTCAGTCGCGGCGCCTTTTTTTTCAATTATATTTTTTTCCACAGCGCCCTAACCTAAGTCGCCCAGCTTCTGAGTTGAGTGCATGGCGTGACACTGTGAGCTGCGTTTGTTTTTCGTTGGCACAGGAGCGGAGCAACTGTGAGGTGACCCGTTTGCTATGAAGCTGAAACTAGGATTACCAGAAAAGTATGACTATTCGTACGTAACATACGAACAAAAACAAAAAAATTAAAATCGTGTATCTTCGAATATTTCGCGGCGCCCCCGTGAGGAGATCGCGACTCCCTCGAGCGCCGCGGCGCACAGTTTGAGAATCACTGTGTTAACCTATCTGCAAGCATTTTTTTTTTAGGTTGTCAAGTTTCCATTCCTGACTTTTTTTAAATATGTACGCTAAACAGCCCACAATCCATCCCAATCACTGTAGCATTCTAATCCGGCTTGTACACGTCTTTATAGAAAGACCCATTGTCTCCCTATGGAGCATGTTGCAAGAGTCGACTGATTGGGGTATGTGACCCATTGTCTCCCTATGGAGCATGTTGCAAGAGTCGACTGATTGGGGTATGTCCTTCAAAGTCGGAGAGCATGTGCCTGAGAATCAAGAAAACAACAGCCTGCACACAAATAAGCCAAATCTGTAAAACGGATGTAAACACAAAACTCAAATTCTGGGCCAAAATCAAATTCCAGAAATAGACTAACAGTCGAAAGAAAACTCATTATGTATTTGCCCTTAGAAGAGCGTTCCGCACGATGTGTCATTTACAGCTAGGCTGTGATATGTACGCCTTTTGACCAACCATACGTATCCGATTTAGGCAACCTCCTAATTTGCCGCTTCTAAGGACATGTTTGTTCCTGCCCCCTCCCCTCGAACAGTGGGTTCTGGAACCCACCAGTGTTGCCACTTTTCTTTGACAAAAAATATCCAAAACGGTGTCAAAAATATCTAAAAAGATCTAAATCTGCGTGGAAAAGATCTAGAAAAAATATCCAAATTGAAAAAAAGTCAAAAATTACATAGCTTTTGTTATGACTTACCCTACATAATCATGTCCTCACCTTCACTGATGTCTACCTCACAAGATCAACAGGATAAACTTAGCTTGGATAATGAAGTCGAAGCTTCAGATCCAAAATGACCCTGGTATGCTTTAGCTGTTCAAATTTCTTTATAAGTGGAACAGTAGGCTTATTTCTCTAGTCTCATTAGGCCGAATTGTAATGGCATGATAGCATTTAAGAGACAAATGATTTGGAAAACCAGTAAAGTGTTTCAGCAAAAATGTATTCCAAATTCCTTAATAAATATTTAGATGAAGCATGTGATAATGCTAGCTGCAATGAATGAGGCATACATTTTATAAGTATTAATAATGGGTTAGCTTCCTTCAACTTGGCATAAACGCCATTGTTTATACCAACCATCACTGAGGCATTATCAGTACCAATTACAGCCAAATTCTTCAAGCCTAACTGTTTGCTGATTAAAAGGTCCTTCAGTTCCTAAACTATACTTTCTACATCACACTTTTCAAATTAAACTAATCCAAGATTTTTTACAAATCGATCAACTGGTCACAGTTTGAAATTGCGCAGTGACAAATTAAAAACATTCCGACTGATACTTCAACTTTTGATGATTCATTTATCAGTATAGTTCTGAAAACAGATGTCAATGGTGTAATATCTTTAAATGAAACTGCAGTTTTATGCTTTTTTCAGTCTCTGCATGACTCTTTGAGTTTTGTATTGTCGCTTTAATTTCACACTTGCAGTACTTACAACAAGCGTTGGTTATATACCCAGTTTTTAATTTTGTCATCATGCAACCACTCTTTCCAAATTTTTTGCTCATACTTTACTTTTGGCATGGTGAAAGGTTTTTTCAAAGTGAAAGCCACATAAGAAATTGAGCAATTATTTTTTTTTTAATCACATGAAAAAGAAACGCAAAGTCAGCACAGTGAGGATACGGTTGAAAAAAAAGTTAGTATGATTTACGCGCGTTTTTATTAATCAGTACCGGGGCTGCCAGATATTTATTTTACACAGTAATTATTAAATTGACAATGAAAGATGGAAAAATCTACAAAATATCTAACTCCATATGAAAAGTGTCTAGAAAAATATTTACGATCTAAACGTCAAAAACAGTATCTAAATGCAATGAAAAAGATCTAAATTTGGATATAAAAGATCCAAAGTGGCAACACTGGAACCCACGCGGGGATGGTTATTATCTAAATTACTACCAACTTAAAAACGCCCACGCAACTGATGTGAACTCAGGACTAATTTAACCAGGAACCCGCCCCCCCCCCCCCCCTTTTTTTTTTCCCCCATGGTATCGTCTCAGATGTGACCTATTTTGTAATGATAATGTCAGGATCGCAATTCGCCTTTTAAGAGACTTTAAAAAAAAACAAAAGAAAATTATCAACTGCTACCCGGGTTGCTATATTGGCTTTTTTGACGCCAGACTCCACAAATTTATCCTATTTGAAATTAAGCTGGCTTAAGATTATGAGCTGGCGTATTTTGGCGTATTTGGGGTTTTCCTGGTTTTTCTGAACAAGACTTGTTCACATTTTCTTTATAGTTTCTCCGTGAAAAACACGCTAATTTACTAAAAGCAATGTAAGCCTAGAATTAACATCTTTATTTCAGTGTGTCTTTGTTGTGATGTTCTGGTACGGCTGGTACATGGACTAAAGGAGATTCGCGCCATCTCTTAATGTATGTGCATCTGTGTATGAATGGAATATGTTATCTTCCTAAACGGATCGTTGCTGCGATAAACCAAGACCCTTTGTATTATAACCATAAGCAGGTCATGGATAAACCATCGCACGTTCACACTTCATGCAGTACGGAGTTACGTACCCTGAAAGACTTATCTGTGTTGGTGGTGGGAGTTTACTGAAGAAATGCAGGATATAAAACCAGAACCCTCCCGTGATACCAAGTGATTCAGACTGTTCAGAAACTACTTGAGGATAGACAGTAAAGATGATATAGATCTAGTTTTAACAGTGATAGATTACTTTTACCAATGGCCACGTTATCCCCCCCCCCCCCCCCCCACCCCCTTTTTCCAAATTGAAAGCATCTTATGACAGCAATTCTAAGTATAATACTAACTGGGAGAAAACATACCCATGGCTGAAAAGATCTTCAGACGGATCAGACATTGTTAACCGTCACTGCACTATTGTAACCAAGAGTTGGTAACATTTCAAAACATGAAAAATTAAAAATAAAAACAGGATGAAAACTCCGCCAAAAAGCTAATCACAGCTTGTAACAACAGTTACTGCTGGGCAAATTCATGATCAAATTAGGGCAGCAGAGTTGCAGATTGCTGTAAGCATGACCTGCAATTATGAAAAACGCACAATTGATTATCTATCTGAGTGAAATCATGACAGCGCGTGGTCGATGGAGGGGGAGCGGTACATTGAAATACAATTGCATAGAACTAAATGTTCATGCATAATAAACAATATTATATCGCCTGCGCATAAGGCTCAAAAGGTTTAAGCAGTATCTTCCACTGGTTCCAGTGAGGATGACAGTCAGGAATTCAATCTAGAGCTTTTGGTGTGAAATGTGTACAATGTTACATTTTATTTGGCTGTTTCTGACGTAATTTGGGTAGTAGTTTGGCTTAAAATGACGTTTTTAGTCTGGCAACCCTGACTGCTACGTGTTTCTAAGCTACAGACAGTAAAAAGTTGTATAAAGAACAAACAATAAAACCTGACACATTTTTGTGTTGGTGGTGTAAATAAGAAAGTACACAAGAAAGGATAAAAATCAGTATGTACAAGATTGCTGTATTAAAATAGAGCAGCATCACAAAAATGGAAGAGATTACGAAATGTTCAAGGAAATGAAGTTATTGACAAGAAATTTTCAACCTCAGTTAAATGTTATTTGTGACAGGTTTGGAAATACTTTAACAGAATCTAGACAAATTCTAGGAAGATGGCAGGAATACTGCAGCGGAATGTATGATATGAATGACAGTGAGGATATGAATGATATACATGAACCAGTAACAGTAGAGGCAGAACCTGAACCTTCATTAGATGAAATTTCATGGGCAATAAGGAGCCTGAAAAATGGTAAATCACCTGGATGTGATGAGATACCAGCTGAATTGATTAAAGCGGGAGGAGAAGAAAGCATAAAAATATATCATGCATTATGTGAAAAGATATGGAAATATGGTATTTGGCCAAAAGACTGGAAGAGAACTATCTTCATTCCAATACCAAAAAAAGGGTGACCTGAAATTATGTACAAACTATCGAACTATTGCCCTGATCAGTCATGCAAGTAAAATTCTACTAAAAATTATAATGAGAAGACTGCAAAAGAAAATGGAAGAAGAGATTAATGTAGCTCAGGCTGGATTTAGACAGGGAAGAGGAACAAGAGATCATATATTCAACATGCGTTTAATAATAGAGAAGTGTAGAGAATTTAATGTAAATCTGTTCTTATGTTTTGTGGATTATTCAAAAGCATTTGACTGTGTACAACATCAGAAGCTTTGGGAAATCATGAGGAATATGGGCTTTCCATCACATATAGTGCAGCTCATTAAAATGCTCTATCAAGACCAACAAGCAGCAGTCAGAATAGATGGAGAGACATCAGACTGGTTTGGCATCAAGCAAGGAGTCCGTCAGGGATGTGTGCTGTCACCGTATTTGTTCAACCTGTACGCCGAAAATATAATGAGAAATGTAAGAGATGATATAAACAAGGAACAATATGATGCCCTAAACATCGGTGGTCATGAAATACCAGAAATTCGTTATGCTGATGATACAGTATTACTATCAACATCACAAAATGGTTTAGAAAACTTATTAACCTCACTCCAAAGAAATAGTGAAAATCATAACTTATTTCTTAACACAGCAAAAACAAAGATAATGCATACAAACAAAACTGCCATGGAGAAGGAAATATATGTTAATGAGGAAAGATTGGAAGTGGTGGAAAATTTTGAATATCTTGGGTCACTGGTTACCAACAATGGTGACACAATGAAAGAAATTAAACGGCGACTATCAATTGCTCTTCAAAGACTAAAACAACTGAATAAAATTATGGAATTGTACAGATAGAATTACAAAGGTCAGATTTTTAAGAGCATGCATCTTTCCCATTGCAACATACGCCTGTGAGACCTGGACACTTACTAAACAAGCGGAACAGCGCATAAATGCATTTGAATATAAATGTTACAGACAGGTTCTAAGAATATCTTGGGTAAAGAAAAGAACAAATGCATCCATACTTCAAGAGCTGAATATTGAAGAGGGTTGGCTAGTAAAGACAATAAAACAAAGAAAATTGAAATATTTTGGTCACTTGAAACGTCATGGAGGTCTAGAGAGAACAATAATGGAGGGGTATATGCCTGGGAAGAGAG
Source organism: Candidula unifasciata (assembly GCA_905116865.2). Taxonomy (NCBI): domain Eukaryota; kingdom Metazoa; phylum Mollusca; class Gastropoda; order Stylommatophora; family Geomitridae; genus Candidula; species Candidula unifasciata. The sequence continues at coordinate 1,065,814 of CAJHNH020002335.1, read as the reverse complement.
GAAGAGGAAGGCCAAGGAGAAGATGGGTGCAGGATGTGGCAGATGATCTCCAGATGGGTGTATCAGACGCAGGACATCTTGCTCATGATAGGAAGGTTTTCCGGAGGGTTGTTATGGCAGCGAGGTTCCGCGAGGGACATGCTACTGAATGAATGAATGAATGGTGTAAAACGTACCTCCCGCGCGTACTTGTGCGTAAGGTGTGCACAAATTGCTCTACGCTTCTCCCTGCTAGTGGCTTTGTTTATACGCGGCCAGGGTTCTTCAAACCCTTGACCCGTGGACCTGCAAAAGCATGAAGATTGCTTCGCGGACCACCTTATAGCAAACGTTCTTCTTTTTCTTTACGTTCACTGGCTGTAAACTCCGGCGAAAAGTTTTGGTTGTTCGTCCACTTCTGGTCCACTTGTTATTCTTGTTCAAGAACTTGAGCTTTTGCGTGCACATTCCTTTTACAGATCAAGGTTATCTGTAGACAGAATTTTGTGTTCTTCGCCTCTCTGTCAGATGCACTCCGACTTAAAAGAAAACATCCTTAATTGGTCGGCTTTTAAGATGTGTTTTTGAGTGGGCAGTGGGCTAATTATTATCTCCCTCCCCGCCCCCCCTCCCCCGCAACCACCCACCCACTGGGCCCCGCAAGCCGCGCGGAGAGACGGCTTGAAAAAAAAAAAACCCCCACATTTAGACAGCATTTTTGCTTGTTAAATTCGATGTCACGAAATTGCAGTTCTTCGTTAAAACGATATGTCCTGCTGCTCAGAGATGTAAAAATCCAATATATGTGCCACAGTGGCTAGGCAGCAATGTAATGCCAGTAGCTAGACAATTTTGGCGGCAAACCCGGACGTTTCCACGGCCCACATTTTGAAGAACACTCGTCTACACCAGTGATCTATATCAGTGGTTTGTACCAGTGGTCTGTACCTGTTGTCTGTACCATTGGTGTGTACCAGTGGTCTGTACCTGTTGTCTGTACCATTGGTGTGTACCAGTGGTCTGTACCTGTTGTCTATACCATTGGTGTGTACCAGTGGTCTGTACCTATAGCCCGTACCATTGGTGTGTACCAGTGGTCTGTGCCTGTTGTCTGTACAAATGGTGTGTACCAGTGGCCTGTGCCTTTTGTCTGTACCATTGGGGTGTACCAGTGGCCTGTACCTGTTGTCTGTACCATTGGTGTGTACCAGTGGCCTGTATTTGTAGCCCATACCATTGGTGTGTACCAGTGGTCTGTACCTATTGTCTGTACCATTGGTGTGTACCTGTTGTCTGTACCGGTGGTCTGTACCTGTTGTCTGTATCAGTGTGTCAGTGGTCTGTACCTGTTGTCTGTACCATTAGTTTCTACCAGTGGTCTGTACCATTAGTCTGTACCATTGGTCTGCACCAGCTCGTAAACTGATACAAACGGTTGAACATCGCCTGTTCTAGAAACACAGGCTCGCCAAGCCCCTGTCGGCATGGCACTTGATGATTTGTGTGAACAAAATGGGATGAGTTCAAGCGGAGTGAAGACATCTTCTTCTTCTTTCGTTCGCCTAAGAGTGAAGACATAAAAGAAAAGTATGTGCAACAACTAGTATCAACACAGTAGATGGACGCGTCAAGAGAAGAGACGAGTAGAGATCACCAGACTGACATTAAAACAGGACATAAAGGGAGCAGAAAGCGTCCAAAAGAAATGCTAAACCGAATTTTGTTGGACTGGATTACACCCAGGGCATTGAAGGGATTAGAGAGGGTAGTACGGAATGGAATAATAGACGGCAAGTCCTATGTGACATATAATGGCACAACAGGACAGTGATGATGATGATGATGATGATGATGTTGATGATGATGCTGATGATGATGATGATGATGATGATGTTGATGATGATGCTGATGAAGATGCTGATGACGATGATGATGAGTGTGATAAAACTGTCTTAACAATGTCAGTAATAAAAACCTAACAGAGAATTTGCAAGTTATTACTGACACACTTAGCCTATAAGAAAACACATATTTACCGAAGTTATGAAATAGCAACGAAAGTGAGTTTATGGTTGAGAGTCGCCACAGCATGAGGAATTGTATTAAAGGGTCGCGTCATTAGAAAGTTGGAGAACCACGGGTCTTACTTCTGACAGTAACCGATGTCGAGTTAGCTGAAAACTGTAATTATATGACGTCGGCGTTCACAAATAAGCTGCTCTTTGCATTTAGTTTTGTTTCTACTTTTGGCTGGCTGTCGTCATCATCATTATCATCTGGTGCCTTACCGACTGGTGGGGGCGATCATGCCTCTCCTTAATCCACGATCTCCTGCAGCATGTATCAGTTCGTGTGCCGACACACCTCCATGCCATGCAACAAGACTGTCAAGAATCTTCTCTCGTTGTCTTCCTCTACCCCTCCTTCCACAGATCTTTCCAGTGGTCACAACATGTTCTATTTTCCCTCTTCTCATAACATGGCCGAAAAATGATGACTGTCTCTTTCTGATGCCTGTGATAAGTTGTCTTTGGGCTCCCGCCTCTTTCAAAACCTCTAGGTTGCTCTTTTTGGCTGTCCAAGGTATTCTAAGCATTCGTCTGTAAAATCACATCTCTAAGGCCTCAAGAAATTGTTTGGCCTGCCTACCGATTGTCCAGGATTCACAGCCATATGTTAAAACTGGATGTATGTAGCAAGCAAAAATTCTTTTTCTAACTCTCAATGACAAGGATATATTGCACAAGATGTTTTCATGTGGTCTATTTTTTCCTCTCTCCCTTCTGTTTGTGCCGGTCCGCGGCTGTAAAAGAGTTGAAAAACACTGTCTATACCAGCCCTCTTTGCTCATTCAGTCCTTCCGTGTGATTTTTCGGCGTCGCGGTTCGCGTTCTGCATACATGAATGAACCAGGCCTAGGCTTGACACTACAACTGCTGGCGTAATTTCTTGCAGCGGGACGCAGAATGAAACCTGCTTGGTTTTCAGATCGCCTTCGTGTATTCATTCTTGACGGAGTACGTATGACTGTATAGGCAGGGGCCGAGGTGCGTGCAGAGAACATTTCAGTCGGCTTGTATTGTCTTGTTTGAAGTGATCAACACGGATTACCCTGCCCGTCTCCCTGCCAACCTCTGCTGTGTTGGAATGGCATCCGGTGAGATATCATTGCTTTATTCACCCATACTTTTTTTTTGGTTTCTTTTCCTTTATTCACGCTTACTCTTTTAGTCGCTTCTCCTTTATTTAATTTCTACTCCTTTATTTACACATACCCTTTTTGTTGTCTTCTTTATCTACATATATCTTTTGTCTCTTTTCCTTTATTCATATATGCCTTCTTTAATCTCTTCTCCTTTGTTCACAAATACCTTCTGTGATCGCTTCTCCCTTTTTCACACATACCATCTTTAATCTCTTCTCCTTTATTCACGTATGCCTTCTTTAATCTCTTCTCCTTTATTCACGTATAACTTCTTTCCTCTCGTCTCCTTTGTTCACACATACCTTCTTTAATCTCGTCTTCTTTCTTCACACATACCATCTTTAATCTCTTCTCATTTTTCACACATATCTTCTTTATTCTCTTTTTCTTTTTTCACAAATACCTTTTGTAGTCGCTTCTCCTTTATTCACACACAGCTTTTTTAGTCTCTTCTGCTTTCTTTCCCCAAACATACCTTCTTTAGTCTTTTTTTTTTTTCATTTCTTTACTGATATCTTCTTTGGTCTCATCTTTATTTACTGTTATCTTTCTTAGTCTCATCTTTATTCACTAATACTTTCTGAAGTTTCATTTTTATACACTGATGCCTTCTTTATCTCATCTTTCTTTTTTCACTGACCTTTTTAAATGTCATCTTTATTCACTGATACCTTCTTACGCCTCATTTATTCACTGATACCTTCTTAAGCCTCATTTATTCACTGATACCTTCTTAAGCCTCATTTATTCACTGATACCTTCTTACGCCTCATTTATTCACTGATACCTTCTTAAGCCTCATTTATTCACTGATACCTTCTTAAGCCTCATTTATTCACTGATACCTTCTTTATTGTGATATTTATTCACAGATATCTTCTTTAATCTCATATTTATTCAACGATATATTCTTTAGTCTCACATCCTTATTGAGAAATAACTTCGTTATTCTCATATCCTTGTTCAGAAATAACTTCATTATTCTCATATCCTTATTCAGAAATAACTTCATTATTCTTATATCCTTATTCAGAACTAACTTCATTATTCTCATATCCTTATTCAGAAATAACTTTATTATTCTCATATCCTTATTCAGAAATAACTTCATTATTCTCATATCCTTATTCAGAAATAACTTCTCAAATCTCATAACTTAGGTTTCCTCGTGTGGGTTCCGGGGCCCTATTATAGGGAAAACAAGAATAGACCCAATGTCTACCCAAAAACATGTCGTAAGAGTCGACTAATTGGGAGCTTCCTTCGAAGTCGGAGTGCATCTGCGTGAGAGGCAAGGAACCAGCAGTCTGCATAAAAATGAGTCAATCTGTAAAACGGATGCACAGGCAACACTCAGGTTTTGAAACAGGACTGCAGTCCAAAAGTGGATGAACAACCAGAACTTTCCGCCAGAGTTTACAGCTGGTGAACGCGAAGAAGAAGAAGAAGAAGAAGAAGAAGAAGAAGAAGAAGAAGAAGAAGAAGAAGAAGAGGAAGAAGAAGAAGAAGAAGAAGAAGAAGAAGAAAAAGAAGATATCTTTAGTTTACAGTGAACTTTTGTAGTCTCATTTTGTGTGTGTGTCCATTGTGGCGTGGAGGACCATATAGGACAGTTTGGTTTCGTTTACAGTAAGGATTGGTTGACACCTTAAAGTCTTTTCGGCCATAGTGTTATATCGTGCTATAAGGAGGCATGGGACTCACAACCCATGGCGATGGCGAGTGTGACTAGCAAGACCTGCCCGTGTTAAGACAAGACTTCCACAATTATAGCATGGGATATCAGGACCACTGTTGCTATCCTATGTATTTTGTGTGTTTCTTGTCCCGAAGCTCAGGTCTCATCCTTTCTACAATCATTTCTTTCTTCATTCCATTCCCTTCCCTTCCCGAGTTAACCCCTCAACACAACACGGTCTATGACCTTTTGTTCCCCCGAATCTACCTCAATACCTGTATCGTTCATTTCCCGCGTGCACACAACTTGTTACGGTAGCAGAGGTTGGCCTTGACATCTCCTACCCATGTGTAAGTTACCATAGAGCAGGCATGTCAGACTATGGGGCCCCTAATGGGCCATATAGGTCATATTTGTGTTGTCATGGGGGCCACACACCACAACTAACTAAAATGATTCATTTAATACAAATATTGTAGAATACTTTTGCGGGCCGCAGGTAAGCTTGCAAATGGCCGCATACAACTCGCGGGCCGCGTGTTTTCATGCTTAAAACGAATCCCTACCAATACAAATGTGGATCGAGGACACTTGGAGGCTCTTTTTGTAGCCATTTAGACACACGGTCAGATTAGATAACGCGCAACAGAAACTACGGGTGTTTTCCTGAGATGTTTCAGAAACACTCCACGTAGAACATTACGATGTTTACTTGAATTCCCCCTCCTCCACCCCCCCCCCCCCCAACTCCCACCTCCCACCTCCTAAAATAGATTGATTTATTAGTAGATTTGTTTGTATCGCAAACTTATCATTCAAGAAGCCGCGTGCTGAAGATCGAATCCGTTTTTTCCCTTCTGTTTTTTTAAATGACCTTAACACCCAGGTCGACTCAGCCTAAAATGGGTACAAGATAAAGTTCTGGGAAGTAAAGGCAACCGGCAGGGTGTTGAATACATCATCCGCCCAATGACAGTTGGTCGGTAAATATACGCGTCTAGCCATATGTGCAGAAGACGGTGAAAGTGTCATGGACGTGTACTTCCTGACAGATAGAGTCAACACTGATTCAGAAAGCATGCTGAGATAGATCAGAACAGGTATGCTTCGTGCAGAGTGGCATGCTTCGCTGCTGGCTCTGCACAACTTGGTGGAATACTGAAACATGATAAGACAGACGTGGTTAGTGCCTTGTGGGAGAGCGTGTACACAGTTCGGAGGAGCAGATGGATCACCACAGTCTGGTGAGATTGATGCAGCGGGGAGTGCCGAGAGAGAGATTCTGGCAGATGCTCGAGGCTCAGGGGAAAGGCAAGACGGACGTTTAATCAGAATGCTACTGGCACCATTAGTATCGGAACTCTTCGCTGGCTGCTGAAGATGGTGACGGCGCGCTTATGGGAATGCCCCGAGTGCTGTGATGTCGGTTCTTGAATCAAATCAAATAAAATCAGATGGAGTCAACGGGGCAAGAAGAAAAGATGAGACAAAATAGAAATAGGTGCTCTGAGGGCTTACGCAGCGGTTCCCATACTTTTTTTTAAGTCGCCACCTCATTTTTTTAGAGGCAAAAATTGCCCGCGACGCCTTGCATTAAAAATAAACTTGCTAATAGAGTGAATGACAAACATATCGAAAATAAATTTTCTATTCATTTTTATACGATGATATGTAATTCCCCCTTCCCCTTTAAAAAAAAATGTGCATAGCTCAGCATTTTCCTGCGACCCTGTGGGAAACCCATCGCGACCCCATTTAGAGATGAAACTTTGATCTGTGTTATATTTCTATAAGAGAGCAACATTCTCTTCACTAGTTCCCTATCGGCAAGACCAAGTTAATACTTTCTAAATGTTAATCTCAATGAAACAAATCGAAAATCACAATAGTTTTTTCCCGGTATTTCTTTTCGGTAAATCCTTGTTTTGGACCCAGCTATACTCGTGTGGGCTTCGGGGCCCAATTGTGGGGGGGGGGGGGGGGGGGGGGACCACTGCCTACCACCTTTTGTCCCCAAGCATGTCGCAAGAGTGGACGCATTAGGATCTTCATTCAAAGTCGAAGACCAGCTATCTGAGCGGCAAGGAACAACGAACTGCACACAATTAAGCCAGTAAAACGGATGTACACGCACAGCTTAGCACAAAGCCAAAGTTCACGTGGAGGAACAACCAGGACTCTCGGCCGGAGCTTACAATCGGTAAAGAAAGGATTAAAAGTGACCCAGTTATAAGTGTACGACTGTTTGTGTGGGGTTGTTTTGAATGGCTTATGAATGCACAAGGATGTACATTTGGTCGCCGGTGTTTAAATGGACGCCGGTGTTTAAAGGGGGAGGGGGAGAGGTTTAGTGTTTAATTAAGAATTGATATCTGGGAGCTTGGGACATTACCACAAGCGCTCCGTCCACATCTTCGGCAGCAAGCGCTGTTCCAATTCCGATGGTACCAGTGACAGTCTGATTGTATGTCCGTCTCGCCTTTCCCTTGAGCGTTGATCGCCGTCCAGATCCCCTAGTTACTCTTCGCAGCGAGTCAGACCCTGATGATCCACCTGTGCCTCCACACAACTTCTCACCCAGTACAGCGGCATCCTTTGAGAAAATATCCAAAAGGACGCCAGCGATTCTGGCCACTCTTCACAAAACACACCTGTCTCCACCTTCCCCAACATGCTGTGTAAAAAAGAAGTTGAGAAAGAGAACAATGATAGTGACAGTAGTTTAGTATAGGACTGACAGCTTAGTTTTATTCCATATGCTTTCTTAGTATGCTTTTCAGCCTTTTAAAGTTAATGCCGACATCGTCGACAACTTTATAACTTCATTAAACGCTTCTTTAATTTCCTTAATTTGTTCTGCGTGAGACGCCAGGTTTGTTCTCACTTTTTGGCAGAAGTTCTGGTTGACACTTCTGTGGGTCGTTGACAATCCCATCAACAGATAAAGGTCAGGTTAGTTGCGTATCCTTTACAGGACGTTGCAGAACCAACCCTAACAGCACCTGGATGTTGTGTGGTTTTTCTAGGCAAATTTACGTCCAATAGTTTGCCACTGCCTCTGCACGGTCGGCTTTCTTGATACCAATGTCAAAACCAACGCAAGGCGCATGGCCCTAAGCGGTGATTGAACCTAGCATCCCGGCATTTCGAAGCGTTCGTATTGACTTAGCCACAGAGCCGACATAAGACTGTGTGGAAATGTGCATTCCCCGTCCTCGTCCAGAGAATCATCGCGGGGAAGCAAAGGTAGACCCACTGACACGCCCTAACACGCCGACTAATTAGGACTTTGCCGGAATTGGATATATTACAGTCTAGCTGTAAACCACAATACACAGTCATGCCAATCGCCCTTTTAACGGCGAGAGCAGAGAAAGAAAGGAAGGATGAAGAAGAAGAAGAAGAAGAAGAAGAAGAAGAAGAAGAAGAAGAAGAAGAAGAAGAAGAAGAAGAAGAAGAAAAAAAAAGACAGACAGACAGACAGACAGACAGACAGACAGACAGACAGACAGACAGACAGACAGACAGGCAGGCAGGCAGGCAGGCAGGCAGAAAGAAAGAAAGAAAGAAAGAAAGAAAGAAAGAAAGAAAGAAAGAAAGAAAGAAAGAAAGAAAGAAAGAAAGAAAGAAAGAAAGAAAGAAAGAGAGAGAGAGAGAAAGAAAGAAAGAAAGAAAGAAAGAAAGAAAGAAAGAAAGAAAGAAAGAAAGAAAGAAAGAAAGAAAGAAAGAAAGAAAGAAAGAAAGAAAAAGAAAGAAAGAAAGAAAGAAAGAAAGAAAGAAAGAAAGAAAGAAAGAAAGAAAGAAAGAAAGAAAGAAAGAAAGAAAGAAAGAAAGAAAGAGAAAGAAAGAAAGAAAAAAAGGGAAAAAACGATGTGTGTATCTCGGTTATGTCAACAAGTTCACACTATTGCCTTCATTGTTTCACAATTTGCCGAATATATTTTCTACCAGAGTAAGTGCAAATATAGTTTGTACCTAGTTAATTAAGATGTTGGTGGAAACGTTCGGTTATATTTGTGCCCGTGCTTTTTGTTGCCTCCGCTGAGGTTTCATGTCACGATTCGTGTTTGTTATTAATTCAGGACGAATGAAAATGTCGGCATGTTACCTATTTTCGAGCCAGCGGCGTAACGATTTACCCAGCCTCTTCCCGGGAGCAGTCGCTGTGGTGTAGCGGCTAGCCGTTCGCCTGCAGATCCGAATATTGTGGATTCAGATCTGAACGTTTTCGTGTGGATTCCGGGGCCACAATTAGGGGAGGGGGTATACTAACAATCATGGTTATAACAGACGACCAATTAGGGGGTTTTCCTTCGAAGTCGCAACCCACCACCCTGTGAGACGAAGAACCAGCAGTCTGCCTACAAGTAAACCAGATCTGTTAAACGGAGGTACGCGCAAAATTCAAGTTCTGGAACACGAGTACAGCCGAGATGTGGACGAACAACCCGAACTTTATGCCGGAGTTCACAGCCAATAAACGCTAAGAAGAAGAAGAAGAAGAAGAAGAAGAAAAAGAAGAAGAAGAAATCAAACGGAGTCGGGCTTTTTTTTTCGAAAACCAGCTATGCCTAAGGTCGACCCAGATAGGTGAAAAGGAACGTCTTGGGAAGTAAATGCGGCCAGCATGATAACAACCATGTCGCGTACTAAGTGCCGATTGATCTACAGAATAGGTCTAGTACTATAAACCCAACGCAACTGAAGTCGAGGAAAAGAGTCCTTTATTGTTACTTAAAAGATGCGACAACTTTCACATCTATGTTTACAGAAAACGGACGACAATAGGAATGGAAGAAGATGTCCTGGACGTATTTATGGTGTGGGTAGGTTCTCACTTACCGAGTCGGCAAGTCGCCATCGTTCCGGAAACTCCTGGGTGGGCACACAACCCTGCTGTTAAGTCCTCAGGTAATTTGAGTATCCTTAACAGCCATCGGAGGGCAGCAGACAATGCAGTCCTGTGAGTCGGATCGACAGAAGCTTGTCTGGGGTATGCCCGAATTCCGAACTGTGTCTTGCTGTAGCAGCCTCTTCTTGTTGGGTAATTGTCCCTGTAATGGGCGGTAGACAGAATTTACAGTGGCAGCCCGGACTGATATATTCATGGAGGTGGAAATATGAGGAGAGCGTTTTGGAGGCTAAATGTCTCATAGTCTTTCCGTCTGTCTGTCAGACTGTCTTCTTAATTCGCCCTTAAAGAGTGGTTGGTACATTATGGTGTTGTTCACAACTACGCTGCGATATCTGCAACGTTCGGACCAATACCTCAGATTTCGTCACATTCCGCATTAGCCTTCTTTCGTGACCGTTCTGTTGAGGGTATTGAGTATATTTTTGTCCCTTCCAAAGTGGGACCCTGGACCCCATTTGCCCCACACACGTGGAGTGTGTCGTTGATTCTTTATCTTACTCTTCTATTACGCTGTGTGGTTCATAGCGAACCTGCGGTATTTGCTTGTGTCGTCTTAACACATTCCATGTCCATTTGCCATCTGCTGTTCGTTACTGTCGAGACTGCTTATATTCTTGAACAAGTACTAACGGGTGTCTCATCAGTTTATCATATGTAGGAAAGATAAACACATCACCAACGCCATTACAAGCATAACTCCAGCTGTGTTTGTACGTGTTCCTCAGTTGTGGAGGATAGGCATCCAAATGTGTTTTCAGAACGATTGTATTTTCCTGTATATGGAAACCTCTTCTTCTTCTTCTTCTTCTTCTTCTTCTTCTTCTTCTTCTTCTTCTTCTTCTTCTTCTTCTTCTTCTTCTTCTTCTTCTTCTTCTTCTTCTTCTTCTTCTTCTCCTGCACTACGCTAAGCAACTTCGGACTCAAGACTTGAGTTAGTAGTGGTTACTACCTGTGTGCAACCATGTTGATTCGTTGTTCAAACTTCAAACTAACGCCGTGTTTAATGTTTTGAACAATTCCAACTTGGTTATTAATCCTAATGACTGCTTCATGTTGCCAGTTTATATATATTTTTTTTAATTTTCAGATCTTTACCATCAATGTTTAAAGTTTCAAGAATTCTATTAATTTCTTAATGTTTCACTTTATCAAATGCTTAAGCATATCTTGATCCCTCTCTCTGCCTGCTTTGTTTACTTCAAAGGAAAGATAACAAACACATACATACACAAACTACAATCTTTAAAAAAAATGGTGTGTGCCGTCTCCACTATAAAGGTTGGCTAGTGTACTACGATAGGCTCCATTCTCTTCCACGGTGAGATTCTTGTACTTCGGACCGAAAATTACGAGGACGTTCTTTTAACAATCTTCTTCTCCTTCTTCTTCACGCTGACCGGCTGTAAACTATGACACAAAGTTCAGTTTGTTCGTCCACCTCTGGAATTTAGGCTTGTTCCAGAATCAGAGTGTAGCATGCGCATACGTTTTACAGATCTGACTTGTCTGTATAATACAGACTGTCGGTTCCTTGCCTCTCAGGCAGATGCACTCCGAATGCGAAGGAAACCCCTAGTTAGTCGACGCTTACAAACTGCTTTTTAGGGAGGCAGTTGGTCTGTTCTTGTTTCCCCCACAATGATGCCCCAGAACCCCCACATGTTTTTAGCATTTAGTAAATGAACACTGGTACTCGAAGCTGTCGCAAGTGTTAACCGCATTCACTACCCATAAGCCTGTGCCTCAGAACTGCACTATGCAAACTAAGAACACGGGCATGCGTGCATGCACACCCAGCTAGGAGGCGGCCAGCGCGCACACGGGCACTTGCTGAAGCACAACTGGAATGTGGAAACTTCAGATGTTTGACCTTTCGACCTTCCCATTCATAGTTTTTGCCTTCATGAATGAACTTAGCACGAACTACGACCGTGGCACACATTTTTTGTGTGTTTTGTTTTGTAATCTTTCCTCCAGGTTGGCTCCTTGGTTGCAGTGAATTTCTGACTGCAAGCGGGAAAGGGTAGGGGAGGAAAAGGTGGACGGAAGGGACACTGAGATAGGTGCTGGGACGGGTGTAGTAAGTTTGAGAATAAGCTTTGCATGGGCGGGGCTCATATTTTTTCCTTCCAGAAATCTGGCGGTTTCATACGGGACTGTATTTAGCTCATTCCGCACCTCATGTTTTGTTCCTACCCGTGTCCCTTCTTCTTAAAGTGCATTTCCGTCTCAACCCAGGTCTTGCACTCTTAAAATTTATAAATGAATTATCTAAAGAAGCATTAAATGTGAGAATTTTTTTTTTGTTTATTGACCCTACTCTTCTTCTTCTTCTTCTTCTTCTTCTTCTTCTTCTTCTTCTTCTTCTTCTTCTTCTTCTTCTTCTTCTTCTTCTTCTTCTTCTTCTTCTTCTTCTTCTTCTTCTTCTTCTTCTTCTACTACTTCTTCTTCTTCTTCTTCTTCTTCTTCTTCTTCTTCTTCTTCTTCTTCTTCTTCTTCTTCTTCTTCTTCTTCTTCTTCTTCTTCTTCTTCTTCTTCTTCTTCCTCCTACTCTTCTTCTTACGCTTCTTCTTTTTCTTTTCTTTTCTTCTTCTTCTTCTTCTTCTTCTTCTTCTTCTTTTCTTCTTCTTCTTCTTCTTCTTCTTCTTCTTCTTCTTCTTCTTCTTCTTCTTCTTCTTCTTCTTCTTCTTCTTCTTCTTCTTCCTCTTCTTCCTCTTCTTCTTCTTCTTCTTCTTTTTCTGTAAATCCCAGCAAAAAGTGCTGGTTGTTTGTCCACTTATGGGCTTGGGTCTTATTCGAGAACTTGAGTTTTGCATGCATATCCCTTTTACAGATCTGGCTTATTTATCTGCATACAGGTAATTCCTCGCCTCTCGTGCAGATGCCTTCCGACTTCAGTGGAAACACACCAGAAGAGTCACCTTCTACGACATGCTTGTTATGGTACAGTGGCTGTATCGCCCCCTTCCCTCCATGGAGGGTTCACGAACATGCTATTCATGTTTGTATTCCTTATATCTTTTTCTGGCATGGGAAAGCACTTTAATAGTAAATCCTTCCATGAGGATTGTGTATTTGCACCCTGTGGGTGTAGTATGGCTATTTATTTCTAGTTGTCATTTTTACCTCGGACATTGGGTTCTTAAATAATATCCTACCCCAGATGACGTCACCGGACATTCTGTCATTTTAGAGGCTGGTAGGACTGGGTTTCCCGGCTTTCTGATGTTTTCAACGACCCTAAAACATCTAGAACTGGGTCTAACCCCAACCCACCTACGCTTCACGAGAGAGTGCAGCCTAGGTGCCTCGACTGCATGCAGCCTATGTCCCACGACTGCATGCAGCCTATCTACAACTTCCTGAAATATTAGACGGTCTCGTGACCTGTGGATTTCCCCTGTTTGGGGTAGGATATTAATAAAGCACCCCCCCCCCCCTCCCCATTGTGCCAACGGCTTTGGACGGAGGACTTACTTGGGGAGGATACTAGCCTTATCATAGGAAGAGAAAGTGCAACCTGAAAACTTCATTTTTATGACATGGCAGACCAGGTCCATAGCTTCCTTGGCTGGCAGCTGGTCTAGCGTGGTCGCTCTGACAGGCGGACAGATAGAGCACTGCTCTTCTCATCCGCCATCTTCTGCAGGCTACTTTGTTCCAAACGAATTGGTGTTACCTTTCCTTTGAAGTAATCAAGGCTGGCCGAACAATGGATTATAAATACCTGTGCAACACGTTGTACTAGGCTGTACTTACCCAGACTTTGTACGGTGGAGAGATAGGCCTGTGTGTTATCATGGTAAATACAATACTGTCGTCTGTAAAGACGGAAAGGTACCAACATTTACCTCGTGAATTACAAGTGTCTTTGCTCTGGAGCCTACAAAGCCAACGAAATGAAAAGAGACAAAGAGAAGGGGAGTGAGAAACAGCAAGAAAAGAATGAGGGGGAGGGGGGAGAGAATGTTTGAGAGACAAAGAAAGATGCTCACACAGAGACGCAGAGAGAGAGGGAGAGAGAGAGGGGGGGGGGGGAGGGAGAGGGGAGAGAGAAGGGGTTCGGGAGAGAGAGAGAGCAAGAGACTAGGGCGCTACAACCAGGGGTCCTAGGCACCTTGAGCACCCTATACTTGCCAAAATATTTTAGGATCAGATCAACCCACCCCCCCCCCCCCCCTCTATCCCCCGCCCCACCCACCCAGTCTTTTTCTTATCTCTTTTTGAAAAAAGCTAACGCTTCTAAGGTATTAGCTTCTCCACAACCATGTACAAAACTTCTCTTGTGACATTTTTACTCATGTTATTTCAAATATATATATATATATATATATATATATATATATATATATATATATATATATATATATATATATATATATATATATATATATATATATATATATTATATATATATATATATATATATATATATATGTATGCACGCGCGCATAAATGTAAATATATATTCATTCACTGCAATTTTATAATTAAGCTCCCCCGTGTGGGTTCCGGGGCCCCATTGTGAGGAAAACAAGAATAGACCTACTGCCTCCCCAAAAGCATGTCGTAAGAGTCGACTAATTGGGAAGCTTCCTTTGAATTCGGAGTGCATCTGCCGGAGATGCAAGGAACCATCAGTCTGTATTCAAGAGAATGAGATCTGTAAAACTGATGCACACGCAACACAGGTTCTGGAGCAGGACTGTAGTTCAGTAGTGGACGATCAACCAGAACTTTCCGCCATAGTGTACAGCTGGTGAACGCGAAGAAGAAGAAGAAGAAGAAGTAGATAATTAAGCATGTAAACAAGGCTGTGCCCTCTTGAGCCTTCCAACCATATACAATTGAGAAGTGGGCTCAACACCGCAAGTTGTTTGTTAGTTTAAAATCCTACTTGTCCAATCCTTTGAATCCCCTGCATTTGTCCCGTTTACCATCCTCTCTCATGGCCTGTATTTTCCTTGATACCCACAGCGGTAACAGAAAAAATGAAACAGAAGCAGAACCTAACAACTTGATGGAACGGACAAAGGTGAAGTAAAATATACACAGTATTCAACACAAACTTCAACAACGACCATCAGCAAGAACCGACTCGAGTGCTAGAAGTTCCGGGTTCAATACCCCGTAAGGGCTGGGATTTTTTCACGTGGATTGGACTTCTAGTAAATTCTCCCTGGTTTTTTTGGTAGTGAGTTCGGATGCCTGTGTGAATTGTTGCGCACCTAAAAACTCCCTTGGCAGTTGGAAATCGAAAAGAGTAGCAAACGGCGCTGCCCGGGAAAAATTTGGAGTTAATTCTACCCAAAGTATTTCAGGATCCTCGCCGGTACTACAGAGCCAGTGTACTGTGCTGAGCTTCTTCGGACTCTGACTTGAGCTAAAAGATTAACTGAGCACTTGTGGGTTACTCCCCGTGTGCCATAATGTTGATCCGATGTTCAAACATCAAACCAAAAAGAATTATGCGTGAATTAGCGGTATGTGTGCAACCAAAAGATGAGTAAATCATTATTTTAGAACTGCATTGTGCTTTCGCAGTAGAACACCGAGAATAAAATGAACAGATAACAAGCGTTAAAAAAATCCCTGAAGGAAATTCATTTACAAAGATAACTGATTACCTCATCAGTAGGACACGTTTCTTTCGGCATGTTCTGGGAAGGAAAAACTTAGATGCGTGGTGACAGCGGGAAAGTGTGGGGAGAATAAAGACAGGGGAGTTGAGTTGAAGAGGAGTAATGAGAACAAGGCGGGGGAGGTTAAAAAACAACTTTGACAAAATTGGCAGGTCGTACATGTAACAAAATCTCTAGGATATTCACAATGCAATCTTGCTCCGGGGTTCAGATCAGCCGTCTTTCCTTGCAAAAATCGCTTAATTCAAAGTTTCGGTGTTTCAAGCCATACTGGAATTGACATTCAGCGTACGTTCGTTTAATTTTTAATATTTATTAAACTTGTGTATATTAGTCCAATTTTAGGAACATCTTATTTGTTTTTATGATTCATAATGCAGTCCTCATGTCCATATTCTATAATCTTATGTATTTCTTGTTCCATGTTGACTTTGGTTGTTGATAAGTTATGTCCTTTTGTTCGATGACAAAGGCTCTGGTTGACATGTTTGGGTCTGTATTTGTTTACGCCTCGTCCTTTAACTGCGTTGAGATTTCTAGTCCCAGTTTGTGCTGCGTTGAACTTCAGTGCCAATTTGAACAGGGGGTTGAAAGGTCAGGTGTTCGACTTCATTACTCCAGTTATGTATCCTATATGGTCAGTCTTTCCCGTTGAAAGGCCAGGTGTTCGACTTCATTACTCCAGTTATGTATCCTATATGGTCAGTCTTTCCCGTTGAAAGGTCAGGTGTTCGACTTCATTACTCCAGTTATGTATCCTATATGGTCAGTCTTTCCCGTTGAAAGGCCAGGTGTTCGACTTCATTACTCCAGTTATGTATCCTATATGGTCAGTCTTTCCCGTTGAAAGGCCAGGTGTTCGACTTCATTACTCCAGTTATGTATCCTATATGGTCAGTCTTTCCCGTTGAAAGGCCAGGTGTTCGACTTCATTACTCCAGTTATGTATCCTATATGGTCAGTCGTTCCCGTTGAAAGGCCAGGTGTTCGACTTCATTACTCCAGTTATGTATCTTATATGGTCAGTCGTTCCCGTTGAAAGGCCAGGTGTTCGACTTCATTACTCCAGTTATGTATCCTATATGGTCAGTCGTTCCCGTTGAAAGGCCAGGTGTTCGACTTCATTACTCCAGTTATGTATCCCGTTGAAAGGCCATGGACTCAGTTATGTATCCTATATGGTCAGTCCCGTTGAAAGGCCAGGCCAGGTGTTCGACTTCATTACTCCAGTTATGTATCCTATATGGTCAGTCGTTCCCGTTGAAAGGCCAGGTGTTCGACTTCATTACTCCAGTTATGTATCCTATATGGTCAGTCTTTCCCGTTGAAAGGCCAGGTGTTCGACTTCATTACTCCAGTTATGTATCCTATATGGTCAGTCTTTCCCGTTGAAAGGCAGGTGTTCGACTTCATTACTCCAGTTATGTATCCTATATGGTCAGTCTTTCCCGTTGAAAGGCCAGGTGTTCGACTTCATTACTCCAGTTATGTATCCTATATGGTCAGTCTTTCCCGTTGAAAGGCCAGGTGTTTCGACTTCATTACTCCAGTTATGTATCCTATATGGTCAGTCTTTCCCGTTGAAAGGCCAGGTGTTCGACTTCATTACTCCAGTTATGTATCCTATATGGTCAGTCTTTCCCGTTGAAAGGCCAGGTGTTCGACTTCATTACTCCAGTTATGTATCCTATATGGTCAGTCTTTCCCGTTGAAAGGCCAGGTGTTCGACTTCATTACTCCAGTTATGTATCCTATATGGTCAGTCTTTCCCGTTGAAAGGCCAGGTGTTCGACTTCATTACTCCAGTTATGTATCCTATATGGTCAGTCTTTCCCGTTGAAAGGCCAGGTGTTCGACTTCATTACTCCAGTTATGTATCCTATATGGTCAGTCTTTCCCGTTGAAAGGCCAGGTGTTCGACTTCATTACTCCAGTTATGTATCCTATATGGTCAGTCTTTCCCGTTGAAAGGCCAGGTGTTCGACTTCATTACTCCAGTTATGTATCCTATATGGTCAGTCTTTCCCGTTGAAAGGCCAGGTGTTCGACTTCATTACTCCAGTTATGTATCCTATATGGTCAGTCTTTCCCGTTGAAAGGCCAGGTGTTCGACTTCATTACTC